>JAODTT010405319.1:0-12598 GCA_025400115.1 Pentamera pediparva
TGTGTCAAATATTGTAGATTTATGTGATGGGAAGAATTTACGACTTAATCCGAAGAAATCGAAGGAGATGGTCTTTGCGAACATAAATATTAAGCATGAGGGTCTCGTGTCTTCTAAGTTAACTAAGATCTCGATCAAGGATTCTGAAGTTGAACGGACTCACCATACTGTTTATCTAGGTGTTTGTATTGATGATAAACTGAGTTTCACAAGTCATATAAGCAGAATACTGAAACGAGTGTATTTCATAGTTTCAACTCTGTCATACATAGTTCCATATTTTCATGTGGAAGTGCGGAAAAGGGTATTTGTTGCCAATATCTTACCACACCTAATTTATGCTGTCTCTGTCTGGTACTACTTCCTATTATCGAAGGACAAGAAGCGAATCTTAACCTTTTTAAATTATTGCTCGAGAATTTTCAACATAGATTATAATTTTCTACTTACTACTGTGAACAATGCTGCACGAAATGAGTTTGTTAGATGTGTTAATTGCATTAGGATCAATGAAAGACATTCCCTGTATACAGAACTTAACTCTCTACTCCAAGAATCTACTGGGTATAACCTGAGAAATAGGGCTATAACACCAAAGTTCAGAATCAGTGTGTATAAAAATAGCTTCATTTATCGTGCTGCTCTCTATCTGCAAAATGGTGCTATGGATGATTTGTTATAGGTGGTAATTTAGATCCTTTCTGTATATATTTATTTTCTCCTTCACATATTAACATTATTAACATCTTTGACTCCATTGTATATACTGTTTTGATGTCCTGTTTATAAATATTTATATTTATACTGGAGCGAATAAATGAAAAATGAAATGAAATGATACCTCCCTGCCACTCTTCCGCCTAGAGTATTGGGTGGTGGCTGGATCACTGAATGTGCCCAACATGACTTGGACCACCTCTGAAACTGGTATTCTCGAAGCCAAAATCGACACTATCGCTGATGATCATTGCATGGGTCAACTTGTGAATTTTATTACATATGCTAATAGAACCCAGATCATTACTGACCTCTGCTTCACAACCCGCCCATCATTAGTTTCCGATATTCATCCATGTGCTCCTATAGCTGACTATAGCACCGTCATGGTAGAAGTTATCACTGACATGCCTGCCCCCGTGAAACCCCCCAGGCAATTTCATTGCTGGAAAAGGATGAACGAGGATGGTTTCGAAGGTAGCTGTCAAAGCCTAACAACAAGCTTCCTTCGAAGCGAACCAGAGGCGACAACTGGAACTCCGAGTAGAAGACGAAATCGCCCACCATGGTTTAACCAGCAACTCAAAGGCTTCTGCAGGAAGCAGGGAAGATCCTACACCAAGGCTAAACAACACCAAACACAATACTACTGGAATTCATGCTGCCTGCCGAGCTACGGAAATCCTAGATTTTGTACGAAGGAACTTTAGCCATTGTTCGAGGAAAGTAAATACTAACACAACCATAGTCTCACCACATCCCAGTGGAATATGCCTCTCCAGCTTGGAACTCAGGGCCCACGATTAAAACGGAAACCTTTTTTCTTTTTTTTCGGGGGGTGTTGAATGATTTGTGATGTGACTCAATTGAACAGAGAAGAAAACCCAGATACTAGCTGTAGGCCTACTATTTAAAATTATTAATAATGTCCTTGATATTGACCCTGCTCCTTATTTGAAGCCAAAGACTAACAGGACCAGGCGTACAAACAGTAAGCTAATCACTCCTCGATCCCACACCTCTAGTATTTTTCATTGAATCTATTGCCACCTGGAACAAACTCCCTGGAAAGGCTGTAACAGCAAATTAACTGAACTCGTTCTCGAGGCACCTCAAGACACTCAAACTTAAATTTGTTCAGTTGTCAAGACCGTTCCTCTCGTCAAAACTTCCAGTTATACGTCCACGAGGTGTTCTTTCGGAAGTCAAGACTACAAGGTACAGGGACTGAGGTGGAGGCCATTTTGAGGTCATCGGGTTCCAATTTGTATAATTTATGCAAATTTTCAAACGTTGTCGGATTTGAGCGAAACTTGGTGGATGCAGACTACCTCGCCGGTTTCTGACCAGAGTGGAGGTCATTAGGAGGTCACCGAAGGGAACATTTGGCATTATTTGTGCGACATCTTCAATGGGTACTGTTTTAGTCATTTTTGGTCGAACCCCTCTTCTACCTGCCACGTCATGGTTAGTGGATATGTTTCCCACTGATTGTTTGGATGCGGGGATGTACACGTGGGCAATTCACGCGCCTGCACATGTCTAGTTGAACCATGATAGCACGCACACACTGTTGGCATGGATTTACAGCCATCCCCTCTACTCAACTTGGCTCAGTCAGGTCTGTTTGAAAGAATAGCTCATCGGGATAGGTTTTTCTTTTATATTTATTAAAACATTCGAAGGGTGAGAACTCGGTTAGCGAGTACGCTAATCTCACTCGAGGCTCATGTAAAAAACACTTAGGAACACATGCATTCAAACATTAAAAGAACAAAAACATCATATGAAAGACATAAAGAGAATTATCGAATAGAAAACAGATTGAAAAAAGTACTAGAAGAAGATCACAAATCACAGTGGAAAGATCATCTCTCAAACTCATGGACAAGTCGTTCAAAGTGGCCGAGGAGTTGGCACTTTTGCATGTAATGGGGAGCTCGTTCCATTCTTTAGCTGCAATATATGAGAAAGATTTGATACCGTACAGTGTTTTCCCGCCCTCCAGGAATAAGCTATTTTGCGTGACAGACCGCAGGGAGTGACTGTGTACCTCGGCCGTGAATCGAAACATATCTCGAAGGTACTGTGGTGCTAGCCCATGTAATATTTTGTACATCATCGTCAATCGTTTGTGTCTCAAACTTTTCTCAAGAGGCAACCAGTTCAAAGAAAGAAACAGGTTTTCAGGCCTATCATCATAAGTGGCATTGTGAATAATTCTAGCAGCTGACTTCTGTAAACGTGTGAGCCTAAGGGCATTGGTGGCGCTGCATTCGCCCCATACTAAGTTACGATACTCCAGCATTGGTCGAATATACCCACTATAATAAAATACACACGTGTCGGTGTCAATATATTGTTTAGAGATCATGACCTACCCCCATTCGTAGTTTGGGTCGACCAAAGAGAATACTATTCACTCATTATCCTACCTATTGGATGCCGAATATGTTGAGGAACGACGAAGACATACCGGTATGTTTACATAAGACGATAAGACGATGATCAGTGAATGCGATGTTCAATCCTCGGTACTGTGCTCCGCTAACCGCTCTTCGTGTGTATCCAAATTCGATATATGTGTTTTGACTCAGGCCCTTCCATTTCACATCAAGTGGATTGTCTGTGTCGAATGTCGTAATATATTATATTGTCGATTCTTCTAAGGAAATGATAAGTAAAGTTCATGAGGACTCTTGGTAGTAGTGCAATTAGCAGTGCAATTAAAACAAACACTGACTGATTGATTTATCAAATACCAATTGATTAATCGATGTGAAATGAAAGAATGTACTTTAGAAAGAATTGCTATGGAGCGCCTGATACACTTCAGGCAATTTTGGATGTTTCTTCATTCGTAGTTAGTTATTTAGGTCGTTATTAACTGACAATATTTTCCTAAATGTGTGTTTTCCTTCTCTTCATGATATCCTAATACACGGGCATCAGTGGCGGCGGAAGCTTCTGAAGAGTGGGGGAACGACTGGTCCCTGAAGGGGCACTACTGTGGTGTGAAACGACATTATATGAGCATTTTTCGAATGAGTGGGGGACGTTCCCCCTTGGCCCCCGGTTCCACCGCCCTGACAGGTATAGGAAAATACTACTGTAAAGTTCATGCTATACACACTGTAGCTAACTTAATAAATTGGGGTCATTATTCTGAGTGGCGCACCGGTGTGCCTTTGTGGGATTCTCTTAAATTAATAATTATTATCAGCTGTCAATGTCTCATTATTGTAATAAGCGTACTTCGTTAGTGACGGCTCCATTTACCGTTACAAGGTAACACATTGCCACCGTAGGTACGTTTCTTATCAAATTGGGTACCACAATATGTTTAATGGTGCAATAAAAATCACATTCATCTTAAACGGACCACCATGTAAAAAAAACGTCAGAAGCGATGCAAAACAGCCAATATGACACACACGAAAGGCTCAGACACTACTCCCCACGCTCTTGCCCTTAGTATTCTATAGAACTGTTAGTCCACATTATCAGTTATTTTCGCAATTAGTCGCAATCTTGCGGTTAATTTCCCTAGGGTGTTCTCAAATCGTTCGTGTGGTGTGGCGCCAGCTTCCATAGTCTGCTCCTATTTCTCCCCTGTTGACTGCGGGTGGTAGAATCTGTCACCATGCATGTTCTATTCTCGGTCCGATGTAAGTGACTAATGATCCCATTGACTTGTCCTGACTTACAAGTAATCCCGAATCGCCATCAAAGTCATGCGAACTAGACCCAATACCCACCTCTCTGATGAAGAAATGTTCCTAAGCTGTTTTCCCCTTCATAACTGAAATCGTGAATCGTTCACTTCAAACAGGTGTGGTTCCAGATGAGATCAAACTTGCTCATGTCTGACCACTTCTCACGAGATCGAATCTGGATAGGAATGTGCTGAGGAACTATCGCCCAGTATCGAACCTCCCTTTCCTCGACAAGACACTAGAACGCGTTGTGAAGACTCGGGTAAACTCCTTCCTCCGAGAAAACAAACTCGGCGACGACTATCAGTCAGCATATAGAGTTCATCACAGCACAGAAACAGCACTTCTGTATGTCCAGAATGATTTGCTTCAAGCAATGAACGGTGGAAAGATCACACTGCTAGTCTTCCTTGATGTGTCGGCCGCATTCGACACCGTTGACCACAAGATATTTCTCTCGCGTTTGGAGCATCACGTTGGAATTGGAGGGGTGATCTTGGAATGGTTTGACTTCTATCTGTCCGGAAGGCGCCAAGCTGTGTCCATCAATAATTGCCTCTCTGAGGAAGTTACATTGGAGTACGGGCTTCCACAGGGCTCTGTCATCGGACCGAGCTCATTCTCCCTCTACACACTACCGATGTGTGACATTATCCGTCAACATGATCTGCAGTACCATTGCTATGCAGATGACACACAGATATATACATCGGCGAATCCAGACCAAGTCAACACAGTCATTACAAGAATGGAACGATGTTTGGATGATGTACGTCAATGGATGACAGCAAACTTTCTCAGACTGAACGATGACAAAACTGAGTTCATTGTGGTAGGCGCACCAAAACAACTTGCAAAGGTCACAATCCCCCATATTAGAGTTGGTAACACTAACATTATTCCCTCACAATCAGTTCGAAATCTGGGTGTGATTTTTGATTCTACACTTACTATGGATGATCATGTTAATTCTATTTGCAAGGCTGCCTGTATCTCAATTCGTGACATTGGGCGTATCCGGAAGCATATTGATCGTGGTACTGCCGAGTTACTTGTACATGCATTCATCACCTCAAGAATCGATGGTGGGAACAGTCTCCTGAATGGCATTTCCAGAAATCCGTTGAATCGTGTACAGCGCATCCAGAACATTGCGGCTAGGCTGGTTACGCATACCAAACCCAGAGCACATGTCACTCCCCTTCTGCGTGCTTTACACTGGCTGCCGGTCGAGCAGAGAGTAACTTACAAACTTGCCCTCATGGTGTACAAAGTTCTCCATCAGTTAGCACCAGTATATTCATCCGATATTGTGGAAATGTATTGTCCATTGTGTCAGTCGCTGCGCTCATCGTCACGGTGTCTGCTCAAAGAGCAAACATTCAGGAACCGATGGGGGCAGAGGTCATTCTGTTGTGCTGCGGCAAGTGTTTGGGACAATCTTCCAAATCATGTTAGATTCTCCAACAGCATGGCTGTTTTTAAGTTGAGCCTGAAAACACATCTTTTTCAGAGATCATTCAATTGATTTGTTTTGTACTGCTTGGTTGTTCTTGTGGGGCGCCATAAGCGCCTTCGGGCGGATTCCGGCGCCTAATAAGTATTCACTATTATTATTATGCAAAACAAAGAGGTCAAGCAGATCGCGGCATCCACCTACACAAAACGAGTGGGACAGGTCAAGCTCATCGCCCGTAACATGATCCACGCCATTAATACATATGCCCTCTCCGGGATCACGTATACAGCGGGTGTAATAAACTGGTCGAAAGCCGAAGTATCTGGGCTGGACAGGAAGAACAGAAAAGTTCTCACCATGAATGGGGGACTACACCCACGAGCGGATATACACCGACTATACATCTCGAGGAAGGATGGTGGGTGGGGCCTCAAAGAGATCCAGGTGACATGGCGATCCCAGAGTGCCGGACTACAAGAGAACATACATCGCACTAAAGAACGGTTTCGCTGATGGAGGTTGTGTGGCAGAGTCAGATCCTAACAGGCTTCCAAACAAGGAATGACGAAATGGCGCAATGGAAGAGTGAATATACTCAGAGATGGAATGAGAAAATGCTACTTGGCCAATACCCAAGACAGATCAGCGAGGTGACCTCTCTTAGGAGAACGCATACAGGTGGCTGAGGCAAAACAAGGCCTGAAGATTGAAACTGAGGCACTAATCACAGCCGCCCAAGACCAGGCCCTGGTAACAAAGTGCCACAAAACCAAAGTGCAACACAACAGTGATGACCTCAAATGCCGAATGTGCAAACAAAGGGACGAGACCGTGGCACATATCGTGACTGCATGCTCAAGATCGCCGGCACGATGAACAAAGTGCGACATGACAACGTGGCAGCTGCTATCCACCACGGGATATGCAAACACCACGGCCCGTATGCAAGAAGGTAGTTTAACTTAGCCCCGGGTTAGGCCTAACCTCGGGTTAACAAACCCGAGGGTTAAAAACGGTATGCAAGAAAGGCAAACCTCGACGGGTTAGTTAACCCGAGGTTAGTTAAACTATCGTTTAAAGGCTGGGTTAAAGGCTGGGTTACCAGGTTACTTATCCCTGGCATGGTGCCAACAGCTGCAGTAGGACCCTGGATTTCCAGGAAAATCTATTTTAGTAAGAGTTCTGAGTGTGTAATTCAGTCAAGTCACAGAGGTGAATTGGGTGACAAGTGATTATCTGTGTTAATTAAATTATTAGTAGTAGTCATGAGTTCTAAACGCCAACGTTCCAAGAACTGGTCATCAGAGGAGAAAAGCCACTTGATTGAAGTGGTGCGTCCTTTCATCAAAGTTATCGAAGACAAGAAATGTGACCAGAGTAATAATCGGAAAAAATCGTCAGCTTGGGGGAAAATTCATGAGGAATTTTGTGCAAAATTCGGTGACGTCAGAAATGTGTCTCAGATAAAGGAACAATGGAAAAATCTGAAAATTTGTGCCAAGAAAGCATACTCGCTGCACAGGAAATCGATGAACGCCACTGGTGGTGGACCACCTCCCCCTGAGCCTACGCATCCGGACATCGATATTTATGAACTCATTCCAAATGAGTTTGAGGAACTGGTTAATCCGTTTGATGATGACGCTGAGGATGAAGAGACAAGCGCCACTGATTGCAGGTATTTTTATATTTCTTATATTTCTTTTATATCAAATATGCTGGGAGCATTTTCTTATAATCCCACGATGCCATAACATGTAATAAAGGCCTCGGGTGTCACCGGGGGTGGTGCATGATTTGTTCCATGGGACCCAGAGCCGCAAGAATCCTTAAAAACAATACGTAAAATGATAAAAATATGGTACCCGGGGGGAGGGTGGAGGGTGGAGAAATGCATGTAAACAAAATCGATGAATTTTTCCCTCAGGGAATGGCTGTCGGAAATATTTCTCCGACCCCAATTGTGAATATTGCACGGATCCCCCTGGAAAGAAAACAGTAACAGTTTCATATAGATTATGTTCAATGGATAGCATTGAAATTTCTTCCTAAATACTCAAGCTATTGAATAGGAACATATTGGATACAGGCTATCTCAGGCCCAGGAGATGTATTAAAATTAATAGCATATACAGTAACGGCCGCAATCTAAAAAACAAGATTCATTTCTCGGCATTTAAGTATGCCCTGTGCAAAAAATATTACTGCCACAAGTTGTCACAAATGTGTGCCTGTAACTTTATGTTTTTCGATCACTGTATTATTCCCACTGTAATATCGGAAGGGGTAGAAAGGTGGTTGCAAAGCCGAGCAATCTAAGACTCAGCAGCAGTCACCCAGGTACTTGCTTTCTGATCACTGTGATCTAAATTACAGGCACATTATTTTGACCAAGGTTCCGGAAGCTGGTGATTGATATGTAGGCCTATATGATTTTTGGCATGTTAAAATTTCAGGTGATTGTCACAACGAACAGCGGGTAGAAATATGAATTCTGCCACCAAATAATTGTTTTGAATACAATTAAGCCTGTTAAATAACCAGACCAGCAATTGCTTCACAAACACAGTATTTCCGACAACAGCAAATTTGCAATGCCACCCTTTTGGCTTTTGTCAGAAACTAATTCTGCTAACAGAAACAATAGATAACAAAAGAAATATCAACAAAGTAAGGTAGTGATGTCATGCCTAAATTTCCACTTTTGAAGAATTTCGTACGCCCATGCGTTCTATGCTTTCTTTTTTAGTAGCGCTGCACGAATTTTGTTAGTTACTACCCAATTTTCGTTTGCGGCTGCCCAGATTTTCACAGGGCTGAGCTTCCAAACGGGAGATACGGGGACGTATTCCCCGACGACAACCCGACATACAGCCCCGACGGCGGCGGCCGCCATGTCGATTCTGAGGATTTTTTGCCTTTTGCCGTTCGAGGGCTGTTGGGCGGCCTGCATTCCCTGGTGGTGGCTCACAGCATCCCCAAACGAGACCGACCTTGCCCCTCCCCGACGGGAGCTTCAGCCCCCTTAGCCTGTCCCTATCACCGCCCCGTATATTTTGCCCGAATTTCACTTTTGATGAAATTGGGGGAGAGGGGCTGTTACCTAACCGCCCGCCACGTACGCCTATGCAACATATCGTGACATCACATTTATGTGTATTGCTCCGTTTTCGCATTCATTGCAGACAAGATGCCATGGAGAAAGAGAACGACGAACAACCGGGGGCCGAAAATGAAGAACCGCAGTTAGAGGCGAACGATAGTGAAGAATCTCAATCGCAGGGGACGGAAAACGATGAACCAGTAGCCAGACCACCGAGCTCATGCGCGAGCACTAGCGGGCTTTCAGATACCACGAAACGAAAGGATCAACGATCCAGGTTCAATTCTCCAACTCCGCCCAGGAAAAAGAAATCTGGAAATCCACAGCAATCGTCCATGTACTTGTCGGCAGTGGAGACAGAACTGATTGCCATGGCAAGGAAGGAACACGAGCTGAAAATGAACCAATTGCAGGAGCTTCACGTATTAAAGGTCGAGGTTCTTCAAATGGAACTGGAAACCGCTCGTAGAAACCTATACTGGTCGGGAAATGCTACCAACAGGAGTCAGATCGTGGCGGATACAAGTGACAACACAGATTCTGAAACTAGATACATACAGATGCTGTGAGTGACATTGTAACAAAGTATTACAATGGATCACCTTGATCTGATTGAACATCTCCGAGGTATTCAGGGAATACGAGAAAGAGGGCGCCTGAGACGTGTACGACAAGTAAAGGATCGACAGAATCCATTTGTGGAATATGACGATGAGCAGTTCCGAAAGAGGTATCGTTTCACAAAGCATAATGCCATGTTTATAATAGAGCTCGTCAAGGACGACTTAGAACATGACACTGCTCGTGGTGGCGCATTGCCAGCATTCCAACAAGTTTTAGTTGCAATGCGATTTTATGGAACTGGTGCATTCCAGATAACAGTCGCCGATCATATTGGTATTAATCAGAGTACAGTGAGTAGGATAGTGAGCAATGTGTCAGTCGCCATTGCTGGGAAAAGGGCAGAGTTTATTCAGATGCCACGTACACCAGAAGCTGTGCAGGAAGCGAATAGAAAATTTTACGGAATGCATAGATTCCCTAATGTGATCGGACTGATTGATGGGTGTCACATTCGCATTGCCAACCCCGGGGGTGATAACGGAGCTCGCTTTATCAATCGCAAAGGGTACCATTCTGTGAACACACAAGTTATTGGTGATGCCGACGACAAGATAATCAACATTGTTGCTCGATGGCCGGGGAGTGTGCACGATTCACGTATTTTCGACGAGTCAAGAGTCAAAGCAGATTTTGAACAAGGGCATTTGAATGGCTTTCTACTTGGTGATCCTGGTTATCCGTGTCTACCTTACTTAATGACTCCTCTCAGAAACCCCAATACTCCAGCTGAACGCAACTACAATCATGCTCAAAGGCGCACTCGGTCCAGGGTGGAACGAATGTTCGGTATCTGGAAGAGACGATTTGCTTGTTTGCATTATACACTGCGCCTACAACTGGAAACTACATTCGCGGTAATAGTTGCGACGGCTGTACTGCACAACATAGCTGTTTCACTTCGAGATCCGCAATTTGATGACGACGAAGCTGTCATACTTGAAGAGCAGGAATTTGACAATCACGAAATTAATCGGCAAGGACGCCGTGTCAGAGAGGCATTGATTGCCGATCACTTCCAGTAAATCCTTCTTCGGTGTTGGCCATTTCTGTGCTCTTCGGCAAAAGAGAATTTCTAACCTGAAATCTTGAAACCTAATCTAGTACCGGTATATTAGTTGTTGAAAATTGACTACTGGAACCAAGGTCGACGTGACCAGAAAGGCTGGGTAGATTAATAAATAGAAGATAAGAGTAACTTTCATGCTCAACTAATAAGTGCTATAAATTGTTCAAATGTTAGTCCATGCACTTCACAGGCAACATTTATAACTGACTCCGATGTTTGTTACGTTCATGTACAGACTACATTGTATATGCGTTCATGTTACATTTTACATAACTTTTGTTGTAGAGACAGTGAAAAATTATGTAGTTCTGTTATTTTATTCAAAACGTATCAAGATATTTCTGGTGTAAGAGAGATGTACAGCGCCTCACATTAGGGGTGGCACCAGGATTTTCATGACTGGGCGGGGGGGGGCTCCCCGACGGGTGGAGCGGCCACCAGGTCAAGCCTCTATTACATGTCCTTTGTAAGGGTGGGGGTATTTTCACATAGACGGTAACTAACTGATAATTGTCTACCCCTCGTTTTTCTCTGTTCCACTCCCGTAATGCTGATCGCCAAACGGGAAGGCAACACATTCTATTTTTCAAGTCTTTGGCATGACCCAATGGGGATCGAACCCCGGTCTCCTGTCAGAGGCGGAAGGCTGATGCTTAACCAACTGTACCAGCCGCTCGTAGGGCATATCCTTTGTTATTGTTACGGCATTGGCTTGAGGATTAGCGCTATGCAGAAGTGGCACCAGGGGAAGGCTACGGGAGGGAGCTAGATCTCCGGCCGGGGAGGTCCGTCCCCCCCCCCACACACACACAGGGCGAGGTCGGCATCGTCGGGGAACTGTGTGCGACAGGCAGGGCCTGCAGGCCGCTTGACAGCCCACGAACGGTGAAAAGTAAAAAAAACGGTATTAATAATTTCTAGAGGATACCTGGCGATCACCGTCGGGGCTGTTGTCGGGTTGTCGTCAGGGAATCCGTACTGTTGGGGAAGAGCCCAGCCCCCGTCGGGTGAGTCCGTGAGTCCTGGCGGTTGGGACGCTCATTCCTCCTGCGCGTCTCCATTCCCCGACGAGACCGCTACCCTCTCGCCCCAACGGAGTGGGGGTAGACCTCCCCGACAGAGATCCCCTTAGCCTGCACCTGCTGCCACCCCTA
Source organism: Pentamera pediparva (assembly GCA_025400115.1). NCBI lineage: Eukaryota > Metazoa > Echinodermata > Holothuroidea > Dendrochirotida > Phyllophoridae > Pentamera > Pentamera pediparva. The sequence goes on from JAODTT010405319.1 coordinate 11,840, forward strand.
CCTCATAGGGATAAAAGTTGTCAACAAATTCCTGCATTCCAGATTGTTACCCTGAGTCTTAAACTACCCTCTGAGCTAGTTTAAATTTTGGCCACTTTATACTACGACTTAATCGGCGGGTTAGCCTAAACTACCTTCTTGCATACCACTTTTAACCTATCCCTCAAATTTAACCCACGGTTTAATTTAAACTGGCTTCTTGCATACCACTTCAGGTTAAACTGTGGGTTATTTAGAAATTAACCCATGGTTTAACTTAAACTAGCTTCTTGCGTACGGGCCATAAAGTATATTGGTTGATTGTTCAAGTTGTAGCCAGAGGGCTAGGACGCTAGGCTAGCGCTGATGTATTTTGATTCGTAAGTTGTAGGCCTAGGGGCCCAGGCTAGTTTTTGTTTATCAACACTAGGCTGTCGCTGACTGAGAACGAGTGAGCTTAGTTTTCACTGCGGCTGTGCTTCTAACGTGACTAGGCTAAGTTAGACATAGAATAGGACTAGAATGAACACTGCATAGAACACCTCAGAAAAGGAACCAGGGCCTAGCCGAGGCGAAGACTAAGAAAAGATAGAACTTCAGTGTGAAGGAGACTCGGCAATCGGCATGATTCACCAAATTCCGTACCCGGCCGTGTATGGATGTGGGTTGGCGGCCCAATGACGACCCTTTGGAATATCGGAATGAGATGTCTCTGTTTTGCCACCAAATTTACTTTTAGCAACTTCTTAGCCTTAGGGGCCCTAGGCTACATACAGTCAT
>JAODTT010406430.1:0-12581 GCA_025400115.1 Pentamera pediparva
AGAGTGCAAAACCATAAAACAAATCTTTTGTGCATGCAGTTGAATAGTGTTTGTGTAAACTAATAAAACTAATAATACAAATTATCAATAATAACAATGTTTATGACTGACAGTGTATACGAACAAACAAAACATGCAGGCATCAAGCAAATGTACATCAGTTCAGTCCAAAATCAGAATCACTTTATTAGAAACTTGCCAAGTTGTTATTGAGGAGCTTGTAGACGAATACAAGTTTGCCAGCTTTCTGTGTCCCAAGCCTATTGCGCACTTTAGAATGTACGAATCCAAATGTTGAAAACACTCGTTCCACTCCAGCACTTGATGCCACTGCTGATAGAAGCTGTCTGCACATTAGAATAACTTCATCATCCACGATATGTTTCTGTGACTCCCACCAGGTGATAGATGTCACCTTCTGAACAATGTCTTTGTTAAACATGTATGCCTTGAATGGGTCAGCTCTTGCTCTAAAATTGATGACCGTTGGCAGACAAGCCCCAAAGTCTTCACTACAACACTCCAGAGCAGCATCCACTTCTTCATTTGTTAAATGCACTCCCTGATACTTGACATCCACGATGTTGGCCAACCAATGCACTGGCTTGATGGCCTGCCGATATCGCTCTTCAAAGCTTCTCATTACATCCCGGGGCTGCTCTTGGTGATCGTGCCCCAGTGCCTTCCATATCTCCACTGCTGAGCTAATGGTGCAGGTGTTACTTTGCATCTTGTCAAGTGCAACTGATATAGGCTTCATCCTTGTCAAGTAGTCCTCAGCATTCCGTTTAAGGGCAATATTGTTCACTTTAGCAGCAATGTTGTTATCAAAACTTTCCCTATGCTCCTCGCATACCCGGTAAAGTATGGGCCAGTTATCAACGTAGGACTGCACACAGTCAGTAACAGTGTTCCAGCGAACCTCCTGAGGCAAAACAAGCTTCTTGCCTCCTGCAGCTTTGTAGTGAGCAGCTGGTAGATGCACATTGCGGAAGTACTTCATAATCTGCACAATGTGGTCCTTCACTCCCTGTATCTCAACATCTTTGGCGAGCAGGTTCATGTAATGTGCTGAACATCCGTAGGCAATAATCTGTCCCTCACTGTCGTCAGCAAGATTCCTGCGCATTTTCCTCATGTTTGAGGCATTGTCAGTAACAAAGCTTCCAACTCTGCACTTGTACTTTCTCTCGGTTGAACCGATGGCTGATTGTGCCAACTCCTGTAGATATTCCGAAGTATGAGCATGTCCAGAAGTGTCAACTGTGTCTGTGAGGTAGTTTTGACCATCTGCACTTGTCACAGTGACACAGACCACTGGTTCGTTGTGGATGTTGCTCCACCCATCTAAGGCCACTGATACAGTCTGCCCTTCCAGATTTTCTCCACACTCACTCTGCAGCGACTCTTGTACTTCATCAAGCAGCTTACCACCAATATCGTAACGGCTGGGAGGCTTGTATCCAGGCCGTAGAAGAGACACAAGTTTCATGAACTCTACATGTTCCACAGCATTAAATGGTGTGTTTGTAGCATAGAAGTAACGTGCAACTTGCAGATCAATTGCACACTTCTCAGCAGTACTTGTTTTCACAAAATATTTGGATATTGGAGGATCCGTCATTGCTTTCTTCAATATCTTATTTGGAATACCACTTGTACAAGCCTGAGCATCATTCTGGACATGTTTGAGGGAGTTTGAGCCCTCCTCCGAAGTAGTCCCTTCACCGATAATGTCCCTCTCTTCTTGCTCCTGTGGTGGCTGACAAGCTGCTGAATGTTGTTTGAGCCTTACAACAAGACCTTGCATTTCCTTGGCACATTTTTTACATTTGGCTCTGAATCCTTTCTTGCCAGGAATTGTCACTCTGTCATAGTTGAGCCAGATAATATCCTGTTTTCTACCAGACATTTTGAACAGACTTGAATTGAATAATAGCACCCACTGGTAGAAGAAACTGTATTAAAAAGACTGGCAGACTGCAGGGCATGTATGATGTACAACAGTACAATACACTAAGACCATGTGCACACAGATCCAGTATTACAATACTCAATAGTCTATTTATAACTGCTAGTCTGCTACACACAAGTGAGTCACTGACCTTTGGCTTTTGTCCTTGACAACTTTTCCAGCTACTCTGCTCAGCTAGCTAGATAAGTGGTTACCTAGGCAACACCTGTCATAGGATGTGCTGTGCAGTGAAAGTGAAACAAGCACAGTTGTGGGCTGCAAGTGCAGTATAATAGGGTTTCTGTAATGATGTGAAAGCCACAGACTCAAACAAATGAATGGCTGTGACTGTTATCTAGTATTTGACAAATAAATCAATGACTTTTTCTCCATAAATATTTTGATTTTCAGATTGATTTAAATCATGATTTTTTTGGCTTGATTTAAATCATGATTCAAATCAATGATTTAAATCAAATGATTTAAATCAAAACAACCCTGACTTGCATGCGGAACTGTAGTATACCACGTGTAGACGGCGTGTAGTGCTGTACTAGGTTTCGCGCGATTTTGACAAGCCAGACGTTGCGCTGAATCAAGGCAATGTTTAGCAATTATTCTTGGGCTTGACTGGATCGGTAGCGAACTGCATTGCAAAAAAGTGGGTGGGGCGCTCAACTTACGGGAGAGGGGCACTAATCGGAATGAATATGGGTGTGTATTTTTCATTTCTATCTCTTGTTCACCGCGATGTTTTCCTTCCAATAACAACAATAAATACAGCCATAAAAAACTTGCTAGACTCTGTGTCACTGTTGCTCCATACATACAGTGCCACACAGCTTGCTGCATGATTCGCCCGTTCAGGAGGAATCTACATGACGTCATTCAGATCCGAATGATCGCTATCCGTGTACACGTGTTAACGTTTATCTCATTAAACGGAAACCGACAAGCCTAATTGTAATTAAAAATCTCAAATGACTGTATGCCAGGCACATACGAAGCCCGAGTTCAATGCTCGACAGCTCGAGGGGGGGTTTGGGGGCATTAGTGACTGCTGTTCTGGAAGAGGGATCAAAGGGAAGGGGTTCCCCCTCCTCTTTTAAACATTTTCAGCCCCCCTCTTCCTTGGGGCTGGGTGAGCTACAATATCTGTTTTTCCCGCCACAATTCATTCAAATTGCTACTCCTACATCGTTTGACGGATCATGACGAAACCTGGTCACCATGGTGACCAAGTAAAGGGTCATGTGGGGTGTTAAACAAGTGGGTTCTCGAACCGCTAGTCTCGCCTATTACGCGATCAGTGGTTTTGCTTTTATCGCACAAACTATGCTTATTAGTTTGCAAATACACCTCTGATTACTTCAAAATGACTTCTATATTCTCATCTGAGCAAAGTGTCATTTCAACCAAATAAAGTCACAAAAGAGACACATTTTGTTATTGTTTTTATTGCATTTCTTTCCTAATTTGACACAAACTTGATGAAAAATCACATAAATTACCGTATTCCTTCCTCTAAGCACCCAGGGCGCTTGCAAAGTTTCAGGGTGGGCGCATATGAGAAAAACAAAATAGCCTAGTGTTATAGCCTAACGTACATTATAACGTTAGGCTATAACGCTAGGCTAAACAAAAAGTAGCCTAGCGTTATAATGTTGTCAGGGGGGCGCTTACGGGAGATGGGCGCTTAGAGGAAGGAATACGGTATGCTAATTAATTACCATATTTGTTCTCAGGACTGGAGGTAGACCATATCCACCAAGTGAAAATCCGCCAAACTTTGAAAAATCGCATAAATTATGCAAATTAGGCTAATTAATTAGCATAGTTGTTCTCGGGGCGGAAGGTAGACCACATCCACCAAGTTTCGTGGAAATCCGACAAACTTCAAGAAATCGCATAAATTATGCAAATTATACTAATTAATTAGCATATTTTGGGCTGGAAATCTAATCAGTTCAAGTACTCATCATCCTGTTCCTGTAAGCTGAGTTACATAACCATACCTCATACGGTTCTTCCGTAATCTTGCTAACGAGCTAAAACAATAAATTACATAAAATAGGCTAATTAACTAACTTAATGAAGGTCTTTTGTGCCCAAAATCTAATCAGATCAAGTACACCCAAGCCTGCTGCTACTCACAAAATCTTGCGCAATCCGCCTCACGGTTCCAGAGTAATCGTGCTAACGAGAAAGCGTGACACACACACACACACACGGACACACATGACAAAGTGATCACTAAGTCTCTTTCTGAATTACATTCAGGCGAGACAAAAATTGAAGGTCCAAGGTCATCTAGTGGTCAATTCGGGCCATTTTGTGAAAATGTGCCAAATGTTTCTCCTCCTAGAGTTGGAATCAGATGATCATGAAAGTATGTCATTATTATCGGGTACCAAAAAATATGGGGTGTTACCGTGTTCGGGGATTTGAGGTCAAAGGTCACCTAGGGGTCATTTTGGTAAAAAATTGTCATTTTGAGGATCATGAACATAATGCTTCTTCTCCCACAGATCGAATTGGATTATCATGATGGTTGGCGAGTATTTTCATTGACAAATGGTAGCCTACATACAGTAATGGGATGCTCATGAATTTGGGGTCAATTTCGGACATTTTGTCTGAACGGTCAAGCAGCTTCTTCTCCTGCAGAATAGATTGGATGATCATGGAAGTTGGGTCAGTATCATCATTGACCAAACGTACATATGGGGTGTTAATGAATTTTAGTTCCAGTGTCATGTAGGGGTCATTCAGTCGGCTATTTTGTTCCAACGGTCAAGCAGCTTCTTCTCCTACAGAATAGATTGGATGATCATGAAAGTTGGTCAGTATTATCATTGACCAATGGTACATATGGGGTTCTAATGAATTTTAGTTCCAAGGTCATCTAGGGGTCAATTTTGACCATTTTGTTTGAACGGTCAAACAGGTTCTACTCCTACATAATAGATTGGATGATCTATTCATGATCATGAAAGTTGGTCAGTATTATCATTGACAAATAGTATATATGGGGTTCCCTTAAATTCTAGTTCCAACGTCATCTAGGGGTAAATTTCTACCATTCTGTTTGAATGGTCAAGCAGGTTCTACTCCTACAGAATATATTGGATGATCATGAAAGTTGGTCAGTACTATCATTGACTGATGGTTCATATGGGGCGTTCATGAATTTGCATTCATTGACAAATAGTATATATGGGGTTCCCTTAAATTCTAGTTCCAACGTCATCTAGGGGTCAATTTCTACCATTCTGTTTGAATGGTCAAGCAGGTTCTACTCCTACAGAATATATTGGATTATCATGAAAGTTGGTCAGTACTATCATTGACTGATGGTTCATATGGGGCGTTCATGAATTTGCATTCAATGGTCATCTATGGGTCAATTTGACCAGTTTGACCAGTCAAGTGGCTTCTGCTCCTACATAATAGATTGACATAGTGAGGTCAATTTTCATCTCAGGGGTCAATTCAGGCCATTTTGTTTGAACGGTCAAGCAGCCTGTACCCCTACAGAATAGATGGAATGATCATGAAAGTTAGTCAGTAGCCTATATGACTAATTTGGTACATATGGGGTAATCAGGAATTTGAGGTCAATGGTCATCTAGTGGTCAATTTCAACTATTTTGTTCAAATGGTCAAATGGCTTCTACTACTACAGAGTAGATTGGATGATCATGAAAGTTGGTCAGTATTAACATTGGACCATCATGATTCATGAATATGTGGAGGTAATCCAAGGTCATCAGACTCAAGAGGTCTTTGCAATGATACCTTGCTTATTAAGCAATGTATATTTTCTAAAGAGAACACTTCTGGTTTGCTACTATCCTTGCTTACTATCATCCCAATGTCTGCACACAATCTGGTCACATATTTTGAATTATTGGAAGTTTATTCAAAGAAGAGGCCAATGAATATCTGGAACTTAATTCCCATATCTTCCATTGTTGTTTTCAATTGTTGTTCATCTTCATTGAAAATACATGAATGTAACAGGAGGCAGATTTTGGCATTCAAAAACATCTATCGAAGGCATGGTCAAGACATTTTGCAGTATCTGAGGAATTCTTTCAGTAGACAATAGCCCGCCTAAATTTTCAGATGGGCAATGAATAGCCCGCCTCAAGAGTTTTTGACTACAGTACCTTCAAGGCAGGCAATCATTGCCCATCCATTCAAAATCTCATGACAGTCCCTGACTGAATGAACAAATTGACTGTTGAACTCGGACCCCTTAAAATTATTGCTGGACCCCTTAAATTCAGAGATGGCAATTTTTAAAGGGTCCAAAAACCTGGGTTCGGACCCACTAAATTTGGGGCTTAGCGCTACCCCTGCAGTACACTAGACAATTTTCATGGGAGTCATGGATAGAACCCAAAATTATGGGAATTCTCAATTCTGCCTTTGAAAATCAGCACAATAGATGACATTTTGAAGTCAAACACTGGGCAACGAAGAAAATTAATTTGTTGCACACTTCTCACACAAAATGTGTGGAAATGTGGGAAGGAAGACGTTGAAACATTTCTGATATTATTAAGATTTCATCAATCAAATGGAATTCAGGTATGCTAAGGTCAGGCCTAAGGAAAATAAGCTACAGTAGCTAATGGTGGAAATATGGACATGTGGGGTATTCGCATCCACTGGTACTGTATTCACATTTTTGATGTCCAGTATGATAGTGGTAAACGTCCCTAATTTCAGCACCCCTCCACAATATCTTCCATAACTAAAAAATTAGAAGAATTATTCAATGTTTTGTAAGGTATGTCATTGCTTTCAACCATAAATAACCAAACTAGTCCAAACATTCACTCATACAACTGATATTTTGGAGAAAAAAAAGTTGCATCCAATTTGTCACTCAGAAATTTGTGTCAGATTTAGCCTCAAATTACAGGTTTGGCTAAGATCCATTTTTCTCTTGAAGAGACCTAAAATTAGGAATATAATTGGTATTGCGGTCCACAATTTTTTTTTTGGGTATTATCAGATGATGCTTATCAATACCTAGCCAACAATTTTTGTTGGCACTGTTTTGATAATTTTTCAAAGGGGGTGCTGAAATTAGGGACAGCGTCACAGCGGTGAGATATCTTTGCCGGAATTTCAGCACCCATATGGCATCTGCATGATATACATACCACACTATAGGAATCATGTTGATTCATCACATTCTCAACACCAATTTCACACTCGTCTTTCGTATAGGCTACATCCACTTATTTCAATGAATGAGTCAAAATACCTCAATTTTCCATTTTATTGACTGGATTAGGTGATGGAAGCATTGTAAAATTATTATTATAAATCGGATGTATTTTGCGTGTATTCACAGAAAAACCCATGGGGTGCCAGAATTCCAAACATGGGGGTGCTGAAATTAGCTCCAGTCAGTCCAGTGTGCTGAAATTTCGGTCAAAATTACCTTTTTTTCAATCGGACCAATTTACACCCAAAACTTACTCATAGTACTGAAATGTTTTGTATGCTGGTGTTTGGAAGAGCAGTGTAACGAAGTAACATACTGTAAGGCCTGGTTTCTCATTCATTGCCTCTCAATCTGCATTTAGTGCACTCTGAACTGAAGATCTTCGGCATGGAGTTGCCAAATTACGGGCGTGGCGGCGGCGAAACAGCCCTAGCTCGGCGTGGAAAAAAATCGTTAGGCTACATAGCCTAACCATTTTTTTGGTTTGTGCCAGGCGTGCAAGGGCGTGACACCCTGGATTGCCTCCAGTAATTTGCAATTATCCCTCAAGGTGCTGAAATTCAGGATGTTTACCATAGTAGGATTACTTTTACAGTTTTAGGGAACACCGAGGATCAACAACTTGAACGAGCTCTTCAGATTTGAACGCCACACCCGTACGAAAGTTGAGAATCGCGAGAGAATTTTCCTCAAAACGATCACCCATCCAAGAGAATTTTGTAGGAAATGTACTTGCTGTTCGCAAAATCAATAATTTCCCGGCGGTATTTTGTTACCCATGAAAATGTGTTCTTGTGGCCATCATAACGAATCATTTCGCTCTATCGATCCAGGCATTGTGGAATCAAGTATGGCTCAAGGGGTGGAATCTAATCCTAGGCTACTTGAAACTTGAAGTAGCCTAGGCCTACTACTTAGCCAGGCCCTGAGCCACAAGGCTAGCCTACGTATTTGTTGCCATGAAAAATTGTTACAGTATGCATCATATTCTGTATTTTGTTTCACCTGGCATAGCCCAGGGACAGGGTGCATTCCATGTAAATCGCACGCCAAAGTTACGCCAAGGGTCACGCCCTTGCACGCCGGGCACAAAAAAAATGGTTAGGCTATATAGCCTAACGTACAAACCCATGGGCTAACCATTTTTTTTTAACGCCGAGCTAGGGCTGTTTCGCCGCCGGCCGCCACGCCGAAGATCTTCGGATTGTAGTGCATGGAATGCACTCTGGGCCGCATAGCCTTAGCATTACTGATTAAGAGGTTGCGGGCATTCCTTTTTCAGCAGTGAAGGTATGCACATCCCAGCAAGCACGAAACGTTTTCGAAACTGTTTCCTATATGTTTCCGGAAAATGTTTTATGTTGAGTAACATGAATGTTACGGAAACGTTTCCATACCCGGCCTATGTCAATAATACGTACCGATCTGTTAAGTGTTGCAATAGCGTGCTAACTTCACTAAACTTTGCAAATTGGATTGCCAGAGGTTTCTATCTTTTGTTTCTAAAGGTTGTCAAACGACAGATTCACAAATTACGGCATTTTAGGCATAGGCGTACGGGACCCTAAAAATGTTGGGGGGCACAACAATTTTTGCCCAAATCTTCGAAGTTGCACGACGAAAAGTAGTACCGCGCGCGAAGCGTGTGAAAATTTGTTGCATGTTTTTCGGGCATTTGATTGAAAATTCCGGCCAGTCAGCAGAAATTTTGGGCATTTCTTTGACTTTTTTGGCAACATTTATTCAGTTCGGCTGTTTTATTTTGCCCGAATGGATCAACTGATTTGCCCGAATTGGGGGGGCGAGTGCCCCCCTGCCCCCCGTCTCGTACGCCTATGATTTTAGGGACTTTTTGGGTTGGTTTAAATGCAGCCCTGTCAAGATTGTTTTAGCTAGGCTAGGCCTAACGCAAGTTTACCGCTGTTAGTGTTAGTAAAGCTAGGGCCTAGGCTAACAAACTTTGATTTAGGTTTGGGCCTAGCCTACATTTCTAGTGTATAATGTTACTGTTAGGAAATACGTTTTCTCAAATCAACATTTATTATTGAAAAAGGTCAGGGTAATACTGACGGTTTCAGGCCGTTTCCCTCCTCTCAAGTCTCAGTCAAGATTAGTTTTAAAAGTTTAGGCTAGGGTGTTAAAAATAAAACGGCGCTGCTGTCGCTCACTCCACTAACGTTAGCTAGCACCTGTTTGTTGCGCAATATCATCAATATGCATGACGATTTCCAAGTGACATCATCATGACGTACCTATGGGCCTATCTATTGTTTCAAATATGAATATTCATTAAACTGAGAATGATAAATTTATATAGGCCTAGCCTAGGTTGAAATAACAGTTTATTCAGAGCGGTCGTTATGGCGGGGTTTGGTAACGCGTCGCGACTGTGTACATTACTACATTAGTGCCGGGGTTCGAGTCTCACCCCAGCCACCCTGATCCGGCCATTCCTCCTCACTGGTGGCGCTTGTCTGGAGATCGCTCGGAGAGACCGGTACGTATAATAAATACGAGCCCCATACCCTTCCAAAAATGTTTGGAGAAAATATTTCAGTAACATTTTTATTTTATTTCAAATTTAAGAGTAGGCCTAGCCTAACACTAACAGCAGACCTACGAAACAAAACGATAATATAATATACTTTGAGTGACAACACTAACATAACTTCAGCAATTTTGGTGCAAATCTTTTGTCACCAAAACCTTTTTAGAACACTTTCAGGATTTTTTGAAAATGTTTTCAAAACGTTTCGTCAAAATGTTTTGTACTTGTAGCCTAGCCTAAACATTTTCCCAACTTTTGTGTTAGCCTATAGGCCTAGGGTAGGCCTAGGGCCTAGGCCTAGGCCTACTCAACAAAAAATGTTCTCGAAACATTTGGCGAAACATGTTAAAAATGTTTTTAAAACGTTTTTGTGTTTGCTGGGATATTCGACGTTCGAGAAAACTCGATTTTTCCCTAGGCTAGGCCTAGCCGAAAGATGTGGTCACGATGCTGAATGCATGTAGCCTGTAGGTCTAGCCTAGCCCACTGCAATAGTGCAATTACAGGCTGTAGTGCAGGCTAGGCCTACACAGCATTATAACTTATTAGGCATAGCCTAACGTCACTCAGCATATATCGGTTGGTCGAACCAATATTAATTATCAATTCTCTAATTCGAAACTTACTTGACAGCTCCTTCCATCCCGGAATTCACGGTAGACTCCTTGACTTCACGGGGGTGATCAATTCTGTCAGTCTGTGGCGCTGGCGTGGCTATAATATTCTGTTCGCGTAGCGCATTTGGCCGGCCGGACGGACATAACACGTCCGCACATGCTGTACACACACGTACGTACACGTTGCAGCGGCTATGCATAGTAGTACACATACGACGCTAGTACCAACGTACGACAAGCTGTACGAACTATACACAATACTTTGCCGCCAGAGTTATCTGGCGGGAAGGAAATGCATATATTTAGTTAGGCATGCTATGATTGGTCTAGTGAATAGTAACCGCGAATTCAGACCAATCATATCTGTGCATTATCACATGCTTGTATGACGTTCAATTGGGGGTTGGGAGCATATTTTTCACGTGAGACGATAGTGTGGAGAGGACTCAGTGGACTGCACAGCGAATGGAATTGATGCGTGCCCGTCACGTGAGCGAGAATTTGTTGGTTCCATCCTGGGGGTCTTCCCGCCACTCCGCCAGGGAAAAATGAGGGCCTCGTCGGGGAGCAGTGGAGTGAAGAAAATTATGGAATTTATGAAAAATACACTCTGTCAATGCACCTGCCGGGGAGGCTAGGTCCCTCTCGGGGAAGCTATCCCGGCCCTGTCGGGCATTCTTCGATAGTACCGCCCGTGATGAGTGCTGCCGGTAACGACAGTATCTTTAAGGCCTATTTCCACAGACGAGCGGTCAGAGGTGGCGCCAGGGGACAGACAGGGGGATACATGCAGGCGCGACCCCCCGTCGGGGAGGTAAATGGGGCCTAATCGGGGAGCACTGGAGTAAAAAATACATGAAAAACACATAAAATATACGAAAAAAGAGACTTTGTCAAACCAGGAAAGACTGGCCCCCATGTCGGGGAAGCAAGCCCCCCTGTCGTGCAAATGCTGGCGCCACCCCTGTAAGCGGTATCGCCTAATCATATAAACCTTTGGAAAGAGTGACTGCGTGCCGTGGATATATGCACTTGCTTGTTGAAACTATGTCGATACAGTCTGCGCATGCGGTCTCAGTTCCTAAATCATTTATCAGTCAATATTAGTCAGTTGAATTATTCCGTCGCACTTTAGTCGGTGCAAGCCTGTTATTCCGTGACGTTAGTCAGTTCGGGCACGTTACTCCGTAGGCATACTTGAGTTTAGTCGGTGCCCGTAAGTTAGTCGGACGGGAATGTGACCTTAGTCAGTGTTAACGAAGTAACGGAACTCAGTAACTTGGCCCACCTAAGTTACTCAGTGATTGTCCGACTAAGTTACGGACTAGTTATTCCTTAGTCGGTCGCTTCATTGACGAGTTTATGTTTTCAGTGTACTGTATGGGATGTATATACGCAGGGTCGAATCTGGATGATTGGCTGCACTAACCTTAATTCCTAACCTAATACCCAACCCTAACAAAGACTATAATCGGTACACTACAATGTCATTAGACAATCGGGAAATACCTAACGAGAAAGTGCGCATTAACATTCACTGGTTGTGAATGAAAGATAAACGTTGCTGGTGAAAATTGACCAGAAATCGAATCAAATGGGCACCGATCAAAAATATGATCAAATGTATGACCATCTTCGGCTTGAAACATTTTCTGAACCGAATCTAGTCAAATATTTGATCCTCGATTAAATATTTGACTAGATTTCGAGCAGAAAATTATTAGTTTTGAGCCGGAAATGGTCATATATATTTCCTCACCAAAATCTCCCACGATCACGCAGCTGAAATTATTTTTTTCTGTCACAATTTCATCAGTATTCTTCGTCAAATTTTCCGTATTCTGCCGAAATTCTCCACCTCCAGAAATTTGGGGCAGTCTTCCTCTGCCGGCTGCCACCACTTTCATCTCGTGAGATTCCTGTTCCACATTCCAAAATTGTAGAAAGACAGGAACAGAACCACCTGGGCGCTTCAATGTTACTTTGTGTGGGCTTGATTTAGTTGCTGGAGTGTTTGTGAATTTGAAGAGGGCTGGCAGAGAGAGTTTGTGATTATCAAAGACGAGACCATCTACCATCTATGTCCTACGCTGAGCGCCAATGATGGCGCGGAGCGAATAGAATTTGGCAAACATGTCGTCCTAAAACAGCGAAATTGACCAGTCAACGTGCATAACAATTCATCTTGATCTTACGATTTACCTGTATAACGTTTAT
>JAODTT010407540.1:0-12581 GCA_025400115.1 Pentamera pediparva
CGCTAAGAACGCGATAAATACCGTCACCCTATATGTACAATCGAGGGGGGAAATTCGAATACAGTATATTAGACTGTTGACAGGGTTATCAATTACTTTTAGGCTCTACGGATGTGATTCATGTAAAATAAGAACTCCATTACGTTCAAGTGAAACATAATTACAGGTAACTTTCACACAATTATAGGTAAATTTTATTCAGTTTACTACGTTTCGGGTAAAATTTACCTATAATTATGTAAAATTCATCTATGTAACATTTACCTTAGTTCTCACTTTACATACTTTCACTTATATGCACATACACATTCATACATACCTTTAGAACCTTTCCAGTGTCCCCTTCTTCAACCCTATTGGTGGCCACACGACATCTGACAGTCATGCCAGCCCTGATATGGTCTCGCACGTATTTGGCATACTTATCATCATTTTTGAAATCGTCTCTCTTTATGACCTATTCGAAAAACAAATACAAAATATTAGTTTGCATATTAGCGCCAAATACCAAATAGCCTCTAGGCGCCATACAGTCACAAGTCAGGTCAAAACAAATCTGGCCTTTCGAATGATGCTGTGTGTATGATACCATCGTATCTTATGAAGACTACCCACAAATTAGTAGCAATAGGATTACAGCAAATGTCTGAACATTATATCAAAATTGTATGGTAATACTAAGTCAGTTCGGAGATAGCTCATGCACATGCGTCACTGTCCCCCGACAGTGGCATTTGTGATGAAATCCGTACTGCAGGTTTAACCTTCCTCAGTAATTCCTCTGCGCGGGTACCTCGTGGGACGGGTCAGGCCCGTGCCTGGTCGCTTGTCCGGAGGAGGCCAGGCGATCGGAAGCGGCGGGTGGATGCGGCTTAGGTGCCTCGCATGCATATCTTCACATGAGTGAGTGACTGGAGGAGTGAGTGAGTAAGTAATCCAATGAAGTGATATGCCTATTGGATCGTGGGGAACTTCGCCTTGCCACTCCTTCGTTTGACAACGAAACCCCATAAACTGGGTTTCACAGAGGAGAGAAGTTTTATATCAGATTATCATTTAGCAAGAGGACAAAAGAAATCCACGTTTTGATTCGATAGCAGTGGTGTCCTTCGACATGCGTATGGGAACTAGGAACGTCTGTAATTTCAGGTTCACCCGCCGTAAAATACAATCGTCCTCCTCATTCGATTAAGCAGTCGGCGTTCTCAATTCGTAGATATGGCAAATAGTTACTGTTTATTGGGGGTCCCTATTGGTTTTCTGAGTGCTAAACAGTGTACGAGTTATTATTCGAGTAATTCTACATCAATGTTTTTTCATCCAGCTTGTTTTAAAAGGGTGATCGCAACTTTCTTACCGTTAACATAAATTCACATAGTAAGATCGAATGTCCTACAATGAATTCAATGAGCGGATTCACCGCCTTGCTAAAGTTATCGCAAATTGATGTATATCGCGCAATGCCCGTGCTCTAACTATGAGCGCGCTTATTGCGTGCATGTCAGGCAATTTATGTAAGCAAATATGTAGCCTACCGACATTACCTCGGGTGGGAAAACTTGTGTTATTTTCTTCGAAGTTACATCAGATAGAGATGCGATTTGTGGGAATTTCTTCTTTGCATCTTCTATCAAGGGTGTGCTTGACACATTCATGCCGGGGAGGCATCGGACATCCGTCCAATCATCACGTGACGCGAGAATGCTGGAAACGACTGACACGAAATTGTCGTAACGCTGGATTCGTTGGGCCGACTGGTTGGACAGATCTTCAAAAGCATTTCGGTTGTCGTTGCCTTGAAGGTCGACAGATGAGATCGATTCCGCTAATTCCTTATCCAAATAGTTGCGCTTGTCGGTCAACATGACTCTGATTTCCGTTTCTTGTACCGCCTTTTCTTCCCTGTCCCGCACGGCCTTGGTCTTCACTTCATTGACAAGTTTGTCATATTTGTTATTTATTTCCTGTATTTCCTTCTCTCTTTGCCCATTCAAGTCGGATACCTCAGATTCTTCTTTTCTGTCGACTTCGGCATTGTACTCAGCAAGTACCTCGTCTGATTCCCTTTCCCTGTTTTTTATCTTTTCCAGCTCGTCGTTGTACTGAGAGCGGATATTATGTTTCTTCGCAGCGATGTTGTCCTCCAGTGATTTCTTCGCTTGTTCCAGTTTCTGTGGGAATCCGTGTACATACCCGTCGTGCTCTTTCAGAGATTTTATCGCGCTTTCAATTTTCACCCGTTCTTCTGCAGCCAGTTCTCTGACACCGCGAATGGTATGACCTTTGTGCTTCTCGTAATGACCGCATACGATGCAGATTGGGATGACACCGCAGTCTACGCAACAAATCTCCGCCAGCTTCTCCGGGTGCTCACTGCATGATGGAGCTTCCTTGAGGGATCCTAGCTTCTCCAACGTGAGGTGTTTGTCTTTGATGTCCTTCAACGCTAACAAATGTTCCTTGTGACCCCTTAGCATTCCACTACTCTCATGGAATTCGTTGCATTTGTGGCAAATGAATCCCGTGCATTTGAAGCAGAACGCGACTACCTTTAGCTCATTGGAACAACCGATACACTTTTGGACTTCTTCATCCGCGACCGATTTCCGAAGTTGGATGTACTCGACGACGTTTCTTGTATGAAAGTCATTCTTGAACCCGTCGACACCGTTCGCTGGTTTGTCGCAGTCTTGCTTACAGAGGGGGCACTTAACTTTTTCGACGGCCTGGTCTACTACCGGTTTTATGCATCCTCTACAGAACCTATGTAGGCAAGGTAGCAGCTTCGGCTCCTTGAAGCTGTCTAAGCAAATTGAGCAGTTGAAGAAATTTCCTTCCAATTCACCCAGTTGGGAGGCCATTTTGTGGGATCTGAAACGAGAAACCGATAGATAAAGTCAAATCGTCGAATCGTTATGAGAGAGTGCAGAGCAGTACTAAATTAGCCTTGAATGGCCTGGATAATCAGGTTTCGAGGCTATTCCTCTACGCCCGGGATGCGAGCACGTAGAGGTCTCCAGCATAGCTACAAGTAACGAGAGATCCCGCCGCTACCTAGAAGAAACATTTCTCATTGTTGCAAAACCTTACTCGTCTAGGACTACTCACAACTGAGTCAGTAGGCTCACACCACAAATTGTCACTCCGTGGATCGATATGCAGTCTAGATTTATCACTAAGTGAATATGGCATAGCTGCTAGTTCACCGACTGCTCTTGGGTAAATTGACAACATCCGGAAAAAACTGGCTTACATTCCCTCCAAGTTATAGTATGTATTCATACTGTAACAGTCACTTCTCAAGTGTGTGAGTTCCGCGTCAGTCCAAAGGACGATCACTGCACCGCTCATGTGCAGACCTCGTGATTCATGGTGCACAACGAATCACATGATTAGTTCTGAGGGAAGACTTTGAACCTGTATATATGGCAAGACAAATACACATTATTCTGATAAACCAGGATTTTCGACCTATAACTTGTATATCTTTCTAGCTGCGACAGGTGGAGCAGCTCAAGCAGTCAACATGTCTAATCGTCCGTTCGTCACGTTCGTTTGAAACTTTTACAAGCAATCCGATTGAAATTTGCCAGATGGGTGCTCCTCGCCGCGAGCCATGGCGAGTTTGCGTTCCTGTTTTTCGTTTGCGGTGTGATTAGATGGGTGACTGGTGTGGTGTAATTAGATTGAATGAATTAAACGAATTACCTTGATTTCCCTTCTAAACCATGATCCCTGTGATGTGAGAGAGGTTCATTCTCATTAGTCGCCATATATCAGCAGTACATGTGTTTGGCAACACGGGAATTGCATATGCTTATCCACATTACGATGAATGAATAAATTAGGGATGAATGTTAAACAATCATTCCACCTCTCCCAGTGACTTCCAGGACAGACTGGATTACAGCGGGTGAAGACTGCCGACGCTGTAACAGACAGCTGGCTGCGGGGAAGACTGTTTCGGGGTGAGATGGCATAGTACACCTGATCACAATTATTGTAAGAATATCCTCTTGTTGGTACAGGTAGAAAGGTGTTTACTCAGAACTTTGTCACTGACAGGCACGGAATGGGTGTTACATGCAGGTGCGATTGTGAGAAAGTTTGCAAATCTAACAGGTGTGTGATTAATGGAGATGTCTGGTGTTGGATTTTGCGCACCATCCAAACAGTCTTTATCCACATCCACTAGCGGCAATATTGAATCTGGTCTGGGTGTTGACGAGTGATCTGTTTAATCAGTACTGTTGTCACTGACACTTCTTGTCCTCCTATTGGTTGCGTCATTCCATTAATGTTAGTGTAGCCCCTCTACATTTGGACAGGCACTCATAGAACGATTGAGTAAAATAAGGACTCCATAACTTGTATGTAAAATTGTTAAATTAATATAAGTAAATTTGACCTAGTTCTGGGTTCTTGTGTAGTTTGGCGTGCTGAATCGTACCCTGAATCCGCTTGTCACGGCTCGTGTGTTGTCTGGTACATGGTAGTGTTACAAGGCCAGCTCGATCACATTATGAGGAATGGAATCATTCAGGTCTAACCAATCCACGGTCAAATTAGCCGGAGAGGATCTTACCTCTAGGGACTGTGAAAAGGTATCATCACCGGCTGCACTATTCCACCTATCTTGTTTGCGATAGGCATGAACCTTATCATGGCCACTGCCACAAAGCAGGCAAGAGGACCGATAGTGAGGTAGGATATAAACAACGCCATCACGTGGCTATATGGATAATAATACAATAACAACTTGTGTGAATCTCAACATCTCTTGATGGTCTAGTGCCATGGAAACAAATGAGGTTCAAGCCAAATATGTCTCGTTGCGTGATAATTAGGAGAGGGAGAGTGTGGCAAGCGGTGCCCCACTGAGAGTACAAGGTAAACCCACCCCATCCGTGTGCTTTGGAAAGTCGTTTTATAACTCTTCGGGGTACATGCACAATAACGAGATGAATACGGTGCAGCAGGCAGAATACTGGCTTAAGGTAATCGATGGTTGGGAGCTGCCAAGAGAGTTTGAGGCATGATTATCAACATGTTCGGCTCCCAAGATGTTGTGACTACTCCTGTTCCTGTCTTCCGCAATTGAAAGGTAAAATTCTTTCGATCCCTAGGAGGTTCTATGGTGCTGGTCACGTAACCTCCGATTGGGTGCTTTCAAGCGTGAAGTGCACACATGGAGTGTAAGCAATTGGAGAATAGTTGATACATACACATCGATGGTATCGCTCCCTACAGTTCAAGTGACAACTAAGTGACAACTAAGCCTAATTTTACACAAGTATTTGGTATGCATGCGCGTTAAATTCGACTCGCGCGTGTTTCACACGGCTGGTGCTGAGTCGCACCATGCAGCGGGCGATCAACATGAGATAATTTGACACATTCTTACAAAGTTATGTTTAACGTGTTGTTACTGTTGTAACGTTGCTGGTTAGGCTATCCTAATCATAACAGTATTGTTGCGTTTTGAATCTAAATAAACGAATGCTGTCAACCATACAACTATATTACACAAGAAAAAACAGATGCGTAGTTTCGAGATTCCTTGCTTGGACCGAGAGGTAATTCACATTGGATATCAATCGGCAGTTGCAACCGGCATTCGGAGTTAAATATGACAGTGTCGTGTTGCTTTGACAATAAGAGACCCTGCAGACAAGCACACCAAGCACATGATGCACATCAGTGATGCCAGTATCATCTCAACGACGGGCACCGCTACACAAGTCCAGCGATGGAACGAAGGGCAGGTTCAGCTGAACGCCGCCAGATTATACAGGAGGAGGCGAGAAGGTTGGAGGATGAGAGCAGGAGATCAAGGGCTTCCAAGCTTGAGCTGCAGCAGCCAGGGCCAGAGGGTCCCACAAAGAATGCTGTCACACCCAGGTGTATGAAGACTCAAGCCATTGTCAATTGTCTCTCTACTACGCTCGGTGTATGACACCCTGCCTGCACACATGCATATTTTCAAGTATGGTGTGCGATTCGAAGTGCAGTCTGTGTAAAGAAGGAGGACCCCTGCTCAATATACAATTCAGTTACAGGGTTGCGTTCGCATAAGTCAGGTACAGCTGGCGAGATGATCAGGACCTCTGTTGATTTTAGTCCATGTTCTGGAGCAGGGGGATCGAACCAAGAAGAGGCAGGGCCAATGAGGCCTCTGGTACGCCAGGTACACAGATACAGCTTGCTGATGACGGCGAAGGATTGGCAGTTGCGAGTGGATGTAGATAGAATCATAGCAAGCTACACTTTTCTGTAGTGGTGATCACTATATTGCGAGCAAAGCTAGTACTGCTGTCGAGGGAATCAGCGAAATTGGTGGTGACTTCGCTCAGTATCTCAAGAGGGTAAACTGCGAAGAAGCTCACAAGGGTAAGACATTGCAGACATCCGGTGCAATTATCAGATGTGACGAGCATAACGAGTTTTCTCAATAATAGTGATTCGATGTCGTACTCTTCCAGCACAGTCAGCCGTCAAGTTACAGCAGTGAGCATAAACGGTGAAGAAAGGGGGCAACCATCAGATACCCTAGTGACAAGAGAAGACTTCGTACTGGTTGACGCCGGCTGTGGTGTCGACGTGATGACCAGGTGTCTAAGGAGTATTGAGACAGTGCTTGGCCGGGCACTGATCGACCCGCCGCCTCGAAAGTGCATTGGTTTCGGTGTCAAAACACTCATGGATGTCCTGTTTGGGGATCGACTTGTGATCGAGATTCAAGTGCATCTTCATCGATACTAAAAATCGAATTGATGAATTTAGTTTATTGAGTCTATTGACTATTGAGGGTAACCTTATATCTCATAGTTGCTGTGGCATCTATGTCTCAATACAATTCCGTGCCTGCATACGAGTAATGTGATGTCCATTGTTAGCATTTTGAGAATCAGTTAAGGCAACGCTAGGCGGCACAGCGTACCAAAGAGCGATGTTTATGTACACGAGCAAAACACACACATATTCCTCACTATCTCGCGATGACAAATTATTCTTGTCCGACTTACATCTGGGATGGTACGTCGAAACCGCCGGTTCTTTTGTTTCAGCTCACTCCATCTAGAACACTCCCTGTTATACTGGACGGGACAACGCTCAAAGCACTGCACGTCAATCAGCAAGTAAAATACATCCTAATAAACAGGGAATGCGTTGGCAGCATTGTGCTGCATCAGCATGTTGAGTAGAGTGGGGCGTACCAGCACATGACTAGAGAGAAGCAAAGAATTGGATTGGGCTCCAAACTGACCTAATTATGAACAGAATACAATATTATATTATTTCACTCTTTAGTTTAGTTTAGTGAAACCGGGTCAGGAAGCACCAAATCAAAGACCCCGGAGCCACAACAACCCGAAAGCACAGAAGAACCCAATTCCTAACGAATTCGCCCACAGTTCCTGAAAAACCTATCAAGACTATTTTTGAACGCATTCACACTCATAGATACACCATCTTCTGGAAGGCTATTCCACTCATATTCTTCAGTCAGGTCTTTGCAATCATGTAGACTTTCAGTCTATGAGCCCATGATTTTCAATACATAAAAAAGTTCAGAATCCTCCTTCTTCAGAATACATTTATTTCTCTTTCAAACACAACCAATATTTTCTCTGTGATGAATAAAGGCTCAGCATCTGGCAACGTTTTTCGATGTCCGATAATTGAGCCTAAAGGAATTTATTAGAAAGCTATGGACTATGGAAGGCAGTTGTTTACGAATAATTCATAACATTCCTTGGTCGTTGTTGGAGGCAGCTCTTCTAACAGTTGCCAACCTCTACTGCCCCCGATCCACTTCCGATGGTCTGACACAACTTAGGGGAGAAAAAATCTGACACAACTTACCAGCATTAGCCTATATTGCCTGTTGTACCTACTGGAACTGTCGGCCTAAATCTTTGTGTCTAAGATTCCTCTTGTGTCATTAGTCTTGTAGTCACCTGTTACGAATATCGCAAGGAACCACTACACATTGTTGTGTTCTTGTTATTATTCTTAACTGGTGCATAACTGAATGATAAAGAAGGTAGAGGAACACAAATTAAATGAAGCTTTCGAGTTTGGTTCCTGCCCTGCATACGAACGAACAATATGATCATTTACAGAATACGTTGTCATTTGTTAGCCTGTGAATCAGTTCGGCCAGAGCAAAACGACTCATGGTGTTAATTAACTAGCGGTGTTTATATGCATGACCAGATAACACAAATAGTCCTCACTGACTTACACGACTTACTTTTGGCTGGCACGTCGAGGCCGTCAGTTGTTGAATGTCATCAGTGTCGTCTGGAGTTCGTGTGTAAATTAAGAGTAGCTCCAGAACACTATAGACTGATAGAATACTATCTGTGCGACTGAACGGGACAACGCCCAAATACTCCAAACGATACAGTCTCTATATGCCCTATCGTTCGACAGGCTATGTCTAGGCCTAACGCAACGAGCATAGCCTGTTGAAGACGGAAATCCCAATATATGGTAGTTTCATCATTCGGCAGGTGTTTGCCAATTGGGTAGTAACTGCTGGTTCAGTTCAAAGTAGGCCTACCCAAACTGTTCGCTAAACACTTTTCACATCCATATCTGACCTGCTAACCCAGGTGAAGTGGTAAATAGCATGGGACTTTGGATGCGTAGCCTGTGGCAGTTATTACGCACCTAGTGAGGTAGCTTCTAGAATGTTCTGTATGACGGGTTTCCTGATTTGGAGTTCAGCGATTTTATCAGCTTGTGAGTGCATATTTACTTCCGACACATCCGGTCGGACCTCCTGAGACTTTATATCGGTTTCTAAGATTCTGCGCCCGGCTCGCGTATTATTTTATTATGATTTCACGCCATTTATCATATATATAGACTCCTCCAAGCTCTAAGCATCAAAGCGAACAGCGGCTATTATTAATTCTACTTCGTGGAAAGTAGTTGTCCGTGTAGCCTTACTTAGGTTCAAAATTTACGTTTCGTACTGTAGTAGCACGGCGTCCTGAATGTATGTAACCCATGTTAGTGGCGTGACGGAAGGCGTGACGGGAGCTGGGAGTTTCCACCACTACGAGTCTCAACTATCTTGAGAGCATGTCGCAAGTTAAGTTAGTAGTTGGTGATTCCTGATCTCCAACGGTTAGGGCTCCGTCCACCCTGTGTGTGAAGTCCGGATTCGGCGAACACCGCGGAGGAGCTACTTCCGTGAGCTGAGAAGCGATTACCAACAATACGATGTGGAACGCATAGAGCGTGACAGGACACGTAGTTAATCACGATCATCCACTGCATCCGTGTCTGTTGCCAGTCGTCTTGAACCGGTCTTGCCACTGGATATAGATGGTATCGGACGAGAGAGTGAGGTACTCACTAAGGCCTCGCGCAAGTGATCTATCATCCTTGATCTTACCTCCTTCATTAAGCCAACGTACTGTTACTAGGTAATTTGTACATAGCTTTAACGTTGGCAGATAGTGATGGTAGTACCGCGACTGTGCAGATCGTGATTGTTTATTTTGCTTTTTTTATCACTTATTTAACTGCTGTTGGTAGTTGAGTTTTTTTCAGTGATGTCTAGTGTCGCTATTCGTAGAGCAATTATTGAGGCCTTTGGCAGAGGCCAGCTAGTTTGATCGCGATTCCAGCACCATCATTAATAACCAAGTTGAGAGGCAGTGTCCGTAGGCGGATTATCGCCACCGAGCTGACATACGCCTGATCAGTAGTGCGCCATCTTGTCGTCACCTTCGTGGAAGCTTGTTCGTATTCGGCGAGCCTCGGCGAGTCGACTTCTTTCCGTCTGTATAGTACATGGACCATGAGTCGACCAGTATGATGAGTCAATCGGCGCGTCGATTCGTGCCATAGGATGTTAAAGACGCGCGATATGAAAGGCGCGTGATCATTAACTGATTCGGAATCTTCCAAGCAACCACATAGTTCAACTCCCGACGCAACGACCAAGTTTTAATACTATTGATTTATATGTTCCTGTAATGGCCAAAACGATTTTGCCATTAACGCGAAGAAGAGAACAGGAGAATTTGACCGCAACGTTCCATTAGCAGTGGATACTCTTAAGAGAATGATTGGTAGTCATGCGTCACTAGAAAAAAGTTTGGAAGTACGCCACAGTGTCGAGTAAGTGTCACAATTTAGTGTTGGTGTTCGACTCAAAAATAGATATTGGGTTGTTATCCTGAAACGTCACATAGAGATAAACTACTGAGCAGAAGGAATGGAAGGAGATAACTCAGTTAACAAGATGTCCTTAGAAGTATACCAGTGCACTGCGCGGAGAGTCGGGGAAACGTTGGGCTCCAAAGATGAGGTAGTACACTTCATGGAAGATGCCCACACTGATCCATTGACAGTGACATTGCCAGTGTTGACCCTCATCGACAAATATTGGTGGGAGCGAGTCAAGATAGTGAGAGTTACCGGAAAATGTTAGGAGAGCCAGAATCGTACATGAAGCTTATTTTGGGTGGTTTTGCGCAAGGCTATCATTCCTGCCAGGTGGAAGTTGGCAAATCGTGTTTTTACCAAAAGAGGAAGATGCTGAGATGGTGAATCATTTCGGAACCATATGCTATCTATATTAGAATAACTTGCAATGATATCACAATAACATCTTCAACCATCGGGCATGCAAAGTGGATCTTAATAACCCTGAATAATGTGGTGTCATGAGCACGGATGATGATTAGGCCAAATAATTCATATTGCGTGATAACTGGGAAATGGAGAGTTGCAAACGGTGCTTCGTTGGGGTGCAAGGTGAACCTATCCCATCTGTGAAAGGCAACTTCGTCAAGTAACTAATATTAGGACTCTCTTGGGGACAGTCACGACTTTAAGAATACAGTACAGTCAAAAGAGGATCCGAAGTGCAGCCTGTGCAGAAAAGAGGAGATCCTTACCCATGTACTCATCAGTTGCAGGCAGATGACGACATGATCATTATTGATCAAGTCATCCGTTGATTAGCCCAAATCATGAAGAACGAGAAGGGAAAATGAGGACAGGGAGACATAACCAAGGAGGCATTGCCTTTGTGAAGAAGTTTAACGACCTCTGGTAAGCACGTTGCGCACACAGAGGCAGTTTGCTGATGAAGGCCCAGGGCTGGTAGTTGCGTGTGGATTTAGATAGCAGGTTCCCTCTAGTTTTCTGAAGTGAGCACGGGAGGAGGACTGTGAAGAAGCTTACACGAGACGAGAGAGAAGTATACAGACCTGCAGCACGACCTCATATACCTGGGGTAACGAGCTCTCTAAAATAGAGATCGAACGTTGGGGTTTCCCAGCACATATTGCCTCCGAATGACAGTAGTGGGCATAGCTGGCATACAAACAGTATCAAAACAATCAGCAAACTTGGCGAGAGAGCTTAGAATGCGTCGCGCTGGGTTGTGGTGCCGACGTTCACATACATTCGCAAGCGGGTGTGAACTCATGGGGACCGGAGACTATTCGGAAGTTCGACCAATACGCTCCGTCTCCAAAAATGTTGACTAATAATTTTGCAATAGTTGCATCCGATTCCCGTCAATCTGGTTAGCAGCATCGTGACGAAGTGGGGTGGGAGGGAGAGGGGTGAGCATGATGTCTTTCCTCGACATGTACAATGGTCTCGTGCTTCCTCTCCTTGCTTTGCCGGTCTTCTCGTGAACAGGACGACGTTTGCGCCGTCAGAGACCGACTTTTCTCGCCCGAGACTGACCTTTGACCTTCACGTGGAAGGTGGGGTCACTCCGCGATCCACATCCGCCGTATTTGCGTCCCTGCCTTTCACACTAACGTGTACATACATAGTTGTCCGTCTAGTCTGCTGAGATCACCCCATCATAGTCTCAATCAGCATCGTTTTTGATTGCATGACACATCTATGTACACAATGGACCAGTCTTCAATTCATCATTTTGTATCTATCTCATCTGTACATAAGGCGAGCTTGTATTTCCCTTTTGGGATGAAATAATAAAGTTTCACTTACTTACTTAGAACCCATACCCTTCCACTGAAGACTGCACTAACCACCATAGCGGGAGTCCTAGTAGCAGTGGTAGGATGATAGCTAGTTGTGTAGGTTTTGCCAGTCATGTATCATCCCGGCTGGCGGGAGGGGTGATTCCCAGTTGCCAGATGGACCCATAATCCCCTTTCACCGGGGTACTTGATGAAATGCTACTTACCACCATAGCGGGAGTGCCAGTAGCAGTGGTAGGGTGATAGCTAGTTGGAGGTACCTCCAGTCCTGGATCAACCAGGCTAGCAGAGGGAGGGACATAATACCCAGCGCCCAGAAGTTAGTCAGGAGGATACCAGCATATGCCCGGCGGTGAGGGCTGAACAACTCTGTGACCATTACGTAGGAGGTGATGTCATACCCCTGTAGAGAATAGGACACGATCGATTAAACAAGTCCGATTTTGGCAAGTTTCCTGATGTAAATGACAACGACCACACCAAGGGAGAAACTTGGAGGCCAAAGGTCATGTAACAGATTCTCTTCAAACTAGCATATGTGGAAAAAGGGCAAGTGAAAACCCCACACCCGAAATTTGAAGATTCTAG
>JAODTT010408650.1:0-12578 GCA_025400115.1 Pentamera pediparva
CTGGCGCCACTAGTTAAACAAGACAAGTAGAAATGAGGTCGTAAAACCATACTTACTGCTAAAACTAATCAATGGGCTCCACAAGTTTTCACCATGCCGTGATGGCCGGTTGAACCTGGTGGCGCTGTTTCTTCAGACCATGCATATCGGAGGGGCGCGTTTTGGGAGAGTTTTAGCTCATACCCCGATGCAAGTGTACCAATGCCGCAGGGACCGGATTTGCCCTTCAAGAGGGGAAGAGAAATCGGTAAACTGAAAACGGGGGGAACTGTACTCGAGCTAAGATAAAACGTGCCACGATCTAATTGTGCGCAGGTGCCCTTTGGTCTGATGTTGGGGTATTCTTGCCCTGGAACACATATTCCCGTTGATGTCGGATTCGCCCCATGAGCGTGAGAGGAAAGTTGCAAATTGAAACCGAGTATTAGAAATCTGTGCAATCGATGATCTCTTCTGTTCAACCAACTGGTAATCAGGCAATTGTTTCAAGGATACTGAGCTACCATGCCCGATGTAGGCGCGCATTGATATTTGAGTTCATTTATATAGATGTTGATCAATATCCAATAATTTGGTACAACAAGCAAAGACCATGGCCTTTGTTCAGTTATGGGGCATTGGAATGTTTCTCAATGCCTTTATTCTCCTCATACCGTTGCTCATCTGAAACACCACGCACAATTGCAGTAGGTTCCGCATCGGAAGTAATGGTAACTAGTCTGGTACAAATATATTCGCTGGAGTTTCAATGTTAGGTCCTTCTTCCATGATCCCCTACCCCGTTCCCTAGGAGCACCATACACCGGCACCTCGTACACTCTTAAAACGCCACGGTCAAATTGACAAGAAATCGTATCAAATTAGCACCGATCGGAAATCTGATCAAATATATGACCATTTTCGGCTCAAAACTAATCATTTTCTGAACCAAATCTAGTCAAATATTTGATCCTCGATCGAATATTTGATTAGATTTTGAACAAACTGCAAACAGAAACTCGCCTCCGGAGACCTCGTCTGATGCATTTGCTCGTAAGTGCCCATTCCATTTCACATAACAAGCCAAATTTTCCACTTTGGAAGCTTCTCCCAAGCCAGCAACAATTCGTGTCTCTGTTGGTCTATATTGGCTATCCATTATCGTTCATGTGTAAACTAACATCCGAAACAGAATATGGCTAGAGGATATGATCAGGTCTACCGTCAACACAGGGAGTGAACAAGCGTGAGCTTAAGAGTCGTGCCTAGTCCTGTGAATGATGCCTTCCTCGGTCTCTCCGGTTGTCTGAATTCGTTGAAGACAATCATCTGCGCGAGTTTGGCGAAATTGGCGACTGCCGTTACGATTTGGCTCCTGATTGGATGTTCATCATTAGCCTATAGGTGGAACACAATTTCGTTAGCCTCGGCTATAAAGCCCTAACGTATGGGAAGTGTGTACAAATACCTGCTATGTTGGGTTGCAGTCCCTCCACTCTATCGTTCACAGCTTCTCTCTCGACATATCTTGTATATATTGGTTTCCTTGTTAACGTAGCCAGCTCCGTCAACTCATTACCTCCCAAGGCGTCACCTCATATCTACGTCGATCGTGGGTAAGGCTAACGCAGCCGTGCGCGCGCCCACTGGCACTCTTAGAGTCCGGGTGCTCGAAGGCACACGCAGCTACCTACTTAGTACATTCCGTCCCTACTGTCAGTTTCGATCAACGCGTGAGCGTGGACGTACGACGCCAATTCTGACATAACAATTGTTATTTAGCATCCTGTACTTGAAATGAGGGCAGTTTGTTGTTTGTATTTCCACGGTGACTCTACCGACACATGAGCGATAAGCTCAGAGGCCAGGTCACACAACTGCATTTTTTGTTCAAGATACGATTCCATTTGTACACTTGTCGAACTGGTTGGAGGTTAACAGCAATAGGTATTACGAAACGTCTTGCATATTAATATCAATATTTTCTAGTGATTTTTTTTGTAACTCAGGACAAACAGTGAAGTTCGAACTTCGAACTACGAAATAAAGGGGACTCGAACAGACAACATTTTCACGTGACGTATGCTATCGAGAAAAGGTAGAAAGAATCTGAATGAATACAAACAATTTGAAAAATAGATATATCACATTGCAAATCGTTACTATCATGGTAGGAACACCCCATTATTTTACCTCTCTGGGAAGAATTTGCAAAAATCACAAAACGGGATTGCACAGATTGAGTAATATGAGAACTCCGTAACTTTTACGTAAAAATTATATATAATTGAAGTAGGTCTTACATTCATTATATGCAACTGTAAAACCTGAGTAAAATTCACATGTACTCAACGTATGGCTTACATTGTTTTTTACGGATAGTTGTGGGGTTATTAAATTTGAAATTAAATTACATAATCTGTGCATTTTCTCTGTGAGTCATGCTTAGTATGACTACCACAAAGAATGAACAAACGAAGTATATAAGGAGTAAGACGTACTGATAACGATAATACAGTCCAAAGTACAGGCAGTAAAACTTACCCGAGAGAGCCGACTAATAATGAGAGATGGAGCAACTTGCTGTGGATCAATCACCAAAACGCATACGAAGATGGAGTTTTCGGTTGTGATTTGTAGCGTAGTCACGTCTGGGAGGATTTCACATATCACTTCCAGTAATATATGTAATACATGTAGGGCAGCATCGAGAGAAAACCGAAAGACCAGAATGACCTGAAAATAGATTAATATAACCCATATATGAATGAACCTGATGTGGCAAATTATGTCTTGTTGCATGTTAGCATCGGTAACCTTTCAGACCAGCTTTAGGCATGTTGGTGTAGTCAATAATACCGAGGACGTTATGCGGGAACAGATCGAGAGGTCAGAAAATATCAGCAGAGGAGTAGCGCCTAAATCGAACAGGGTGTTTGCTGCGAACACATCTTTAGCACGAACTGTATGGGATACTGGAAACGATACGCACAATGAGAGGTAACCCTTTCGGAGATAAAAACACGAAAAAACCTAAGACAGCTTTTGTCTTCCTATAGGTGATACCCGAATAAATTTTGCTAGAGATTGTAGCGGAGTAGGAAATCCCCCTTATGTATGTTGTGTGAACCAAAATGTCTATGTAAATGTGGCAACACCTGCGAACGGCTGTCTACACACACAGAACGGATAAGTAAAATGAGAGCTCCATAACTTCTAAGTAAAATTTATCCATAATTACAAGTAAATTTTACTTATTACAGGTAAATTTCATTTAGTTTACTACGTTCCAGGTTATAAGATTTACTTATAATTATGTAAAATTATCCTATAACTATGTGAAATTTCACCTATATTTATGTAATAATTTTACCTAAAAGTTATGGAGTTCTTATTCTACTTAATCGTTCTGTGTGAGTATGATACCAGTATCTGACAATATCTCAACACACGGCATCATTAGCTCAAGTGGTTGCATCAAATACAAATTCGGGGCAAGAGCACGGTAGTATGTGTATTAAGCTGTAGACACCACATTGTACCAAACGACCATCACATTGTAGGCCTGCTGGACCTGCTTGCCATGTTAACTGACGATTGTCATTCCTGACTGATTGACATTCTGTTCCGCTGGCTCAACAAGTGTGTCTTCCCACCCTGTTTGGGAAGCATGGACACATATATTTGACTCCATTCGATCGTGTAGCCTATTATATTGACGATTATCCAGTGAATTCATGAAATATTAACCTCCAACTGAATTTCAGCCAACAGATGTTACTGCGCTATACCCATCGTCCGTAAAAGGAGACTGTGTGGGCCTGTGCTGATTACATCAAAGAAAAACTGTGTAACGAACAGATAAGGATTTGAGGATCCGAATTAAACAATCTAAATGTTTATGATAATAACTTGACATAATGACAGAAGAAATCCAATAACGTCTTCTGCTATTTCTACCTTCCAAGGTACAAAATGGCAGGATTTACTGTGCACAGTTTCATCCACCCCTACTCCCCTACCACGTGACGGTTTATCAAGGAGTGATCCGTCGGAGGAAATTCTGACATTGTGAGAGTGGGGTTTTGACATATGCTATTTTCATCTGTGCCTGTGCCTGAGAACAATCTGACTTGTGACTGTTGGTCTCCATAAATATTTAAATTTACGCAGTATGTCCAAGATGTATGGACCAGATATGCCCTTGAAGATGGCTGTATTGACTCTCAACCTGTCAAACAAATACAGTGCTCTCAAACTGATTCAATGCTCTCCAATTCGCCAACATTGGTTAGGAAATTCTTCTGCTTCCTGGCGGACCTACATCATGAGAGGGAAGTCAACATTGTTCAGCTTATCAACGTTGACGAATCCGTTCCGATAATTGAAAATCATTGCTCATAAGCACTCAATTCATCAGACCAGTTTGCTCAAATTTAATGACGAATTGTCACCTTTTGAGTCCAACGTCAACAGCCCTATTCCATGGCGTGGTTTTGGTATAATCATTATTGTCATTTGTTGTATTTAGTATCCCTGAGAGTTTCATTTTACGCCCGAAAGGTCGTTAAAAACCATCTTTCAGGACGGTTCCGTCATCGTTATTAGGTTTACGGGAACGTTCAAAGAAAGATGGGCCAACCAAGTCATTAGGCTTCTCTCGCATGTAGAATAAACGGAGGTGGGTGGGATACGTAAGATAATAAACACATAGTGTGATCTCAAACTTGTGAACCGCTTTCTCAAAGCAGGACGTACATTTGACCATCACTCCATTTTCTAGGACAGTTGCAAGTTCACACCCTGTTCACACTGTGATGAGTAGTATATAATTTCTCTTCTTTCCGCTCAGTTTCTCGAAGATAGTTTTCGAAATAGATCCAGTGCCTTCAAATACGTCCCCGTGGTATCTATGTAGGTCTACAGATCACCTCCGGTGGATTGTATCATATATTACGACTTCGATCCTACCTTCGGAGAGGAAGCGGGAGAAGTGTAATTTGACTGCGTTGAGGGTGGCCTTTGATTTTTTGACGTCCCTTTCAATTAGGTAAATACGAATCGACCCAATTTGGACGAGGACACTTCGATCGTTTCCGGGATGGTATGTGTAACGTTGGATGCTATGGGAAACATCACGTTTTCTTCACATTAACACAGGCTTGATATGTACATGTTATGACATGCAGTGTGGAAAGCGTACGTTTCAACGTATTATGCTACCGCGCATATTTAGAGATGGGTATACAGGTATACACTCGTGTTGGGCGGTACGGATAGGTTATACACATATCTTCTACATATGTCGCGCAATCTGGATTTACCAGACCAAGTCGTAAAGGTATGTCTTTAACAAATATTTTGTAAACATGGCGCTGGTGGCCATGAATATTCAAAAGGTGTCCATTTCCAACCATCAACTCACCTGTACTTCACAGTATATCCAAGGTTAGTGCTTCTCTAGAAACAAAACTGCAACATCCTGTCTCATATCCTACCAAATTTGCCTAACCCTGCAATATAGCCCACACTACAACTGATTGATGTGCATTAGCAGTCAACATTTGAGGTGAATAATTCTAGGGGCAGCGCGAGAACAATTGACCGAAATTGAGTCAAATTGCCTCAATTTGGGTCAAAATCTGACCCTAAAGTTATGGGTAGGTTCCCGTCTAATCAAATTCTGGGTCAACATTGACCCCGTCTTTTCACAGTGTATGGGTAAAAGCGCTCTCGCGTTTGCCTGAAGAAGAACCTACGCTTAAACTGTTCTTTACTGTTCATCTTGTGCATATATCAATGGGTTAGGTTATTCTATAGCTGTCCCTTCTTGTCCGGTCAGTGCACTGCTCTTCCTCCTCTCTGCCTCTGGCAACCACTATAAATCAGTTGTCAGAGGGGGATAAATCGCTGGCAAGTAATTTTGACATATTATTCAACGTCTCAAGAGATCGTGCTCAGTGATTGCAGTGGGGATGATTTGCCCTCTCACCGCTGGAGGGTCATGTCAGCCATCGTATAAGAACACACGAGGGGTGGTGGGTAGTACTTGTTGATATAGATTCACATGCAAAGCTTGGCACGGGTAGTGAAGTCTCCTCTTCTCTGGCTTCCTCTGACCACATAATATATGTGTGAAATCTTACTTAGCGGAAGTTAGCGCCATTCTAATAACACAAATGTTCTGCCCTTGTGTCTGCCTCGCAGTTACATACTGTCGACTGTCTGCTGAGCAGATTTGTTCAGTCAGGTCAGCCCATATCTCATTCTTCGCTTGCTGGTGGTTGAAATCATGCAATAAAAATGTGTTTCCATTACACAGTTATTACTGGCAAAATCCGTCAAAAGCCATATAGGCTTACATCATTCACAAGAGAAAAGCTCCAAAAACCAGCAATCGAGTCAAAAAAGTTATTCAGACCACAAAGTTTCTATGGTAAAATCTCCCTCGACGTGTGTTACTTCGTGACCTCAATACGACCAAGCACAATATCCCCACATAAGCTACCAAACCTGGGATGCGGCTTCATCCTAGTACAGGCTATACAATACTTCCACTGGACTATACTCAAAACAAGTCTTGTTGAGGGTTATCGCTCCATCATATAGTCCAATCCCTATTCATTCATTCAGTCGGCAGCTGCATAGCATAGACGTCGATATTTC
Organism: Pentamera pediparva; assembly: GCA_025400115.1. Lineage (NCBI taxonomy): Eukaryota > Metazoa > Echinodermata > Holothuroidea > Dendrochirotida > Phyllophoridae > Pentamera > Pentamera pediparva. Next base: position 6,646 of record JAODTT010408650.1, read on the forward strand.
GCGAACCGACAGTCTCATTTCATTAGTCCCACGGAAAAACAAGGAAGGTTGGCATATGAAGCAATGAACAGTCTAGCCAACAGGGGTGTGATTTAGGTGGTGAATATTACAGATTGACTGATTGAGGATTTCTCCGAGAGGGTGCCATTCTTCCTTTTAGGTCGCCTCGTATGTCACTCTATGAAGAAGAAAAATGGAAGCAAGGCGGTCATGTAACCTTAGCGCAAAATGTCAACAACCGAGGAATACTTCCAACTATAACTAAATAATTTAGATTATGTGGAAGTTGGAACGAAGCGAAACTCCAGCTGAATTATGAAACCAAGAATTATCAGCTCATGCAAGGCTGCCATGCATGTACTCATGATGACCTGGGCAGACGGGAAGCTATAACGGATCTCAAATTTCGAGAAGCCGAGTAGAGGTTAACTCCTGATAGTGATAAGTCTACAGAGTAGCCCAAGTGGCATGTCATTGCGCCAGCATTCACGTCGTCGGTTCCGTGGGGTGGTGTTCGAGTGGCTCTCAAAATCCACCTCAGAGCGGTTAGAAATTTAGTGAGCCTAATGTCAAAATGTCAATCAACAGTGGTATGTTTCTCGCCAGGGAAGAACTGTGAAGTCGAGAGATGACTCCCACTCAATTGCTATAGCAGCAAATCACCATAGAAACGAATTTGAAGTGTATGCTGACTCCCAAGGATACCAAGCATGACAGAGGGTCCAAGGGTTAAATGGACTGAGCCTTCATCTAACATTGGTTGCCACAATTGGAAAACACGAATGATTACCAGAACATGCCCTGCAGAAAGAAGATAACCACACATCTCAGGATGTACGATTGAGATGCACAGGCGATTTTCTGCGGTACGGATGAGTATTTGTTCTGTATATGTCAGTTATGGTCCGTCTCGTCAGACCTGATTATTCAATCTAAGGACGGCTGGTTGGACAAATCTCACTTCCAAAACTCGAAATTGACATGTATTCATTTCGGGCAATATGGTGAGTTCATCCATAGAGTCGACAGATGAAACGCTTACAAACAAATTCCACTCTAACGAGAGAAACGCGAGTGGAGGTTCTTTCTTTCAATATGCGTCTACGAATGCACTGCTGCCTGCTGGGCATGTTTCGCCATCCATGTGCTCTTTAAAATATGCCGAACGAGAATAATATTTATTTATTACTCATTGTTTATTATTTATCTTTATTTATTGTAATTATTATTATTTATAGGCATAAAACTAATTCACGGGGACATTAGCTAATTAAACGAACCAAAGACATCACGCGGCAACTCAAGCCAACCGGGGTAACTTAGCCAAAGTAGGGATGGTAGACGAGTATCATTAGACGTATATGGTTGACTGGTCAATTGAAAAATGTGTATTCCTAATTTCCCAGCCAGAGCAACGTCTGCAAACAAATTATGTTGGATTACAGGAAGAGGCAATAGTCTGAACAGGGTAGGCTAACAGGCTGTATATTTTTACCATGCAGTGTTGCTCTTCCCCTACTATCTGTTCACATTGATTAGGCATGTGATCATGTTACATCAGTTACATCCCGTTCGATCTTCTGTTACTGAAAAATCGCATGTACGAATTGAACTACACAAAGATACTGTTCGGTGATCTCTGTTCAGCATTCCTACAAAGGCCATCATTCGTTCTGCCCACGATATACCCCGGGCATGCTTACCTCCCATCCGGGTCTCTTCACCGCCCATTCGTAGCCTCACATGCCTAGACCTATCAACAACCCGGGTGAAATTCATTTTGCGCCATGCAGACAGCATCGGACGACATATCTGGCATCTAATAGTGTTTTCTCGCGAGTTTTCCCCCAAAAAAGCTTACTTATGCATGCAGACTCTGGAATCAATTTGTTTCGGGTTCTGAACGTAAATCCCAAAAGACGCGGCGTGACGTCATACAGGCGAAAGATCGTCTTCGGTGCTTGTTTCCAACGAAGGTTTCTGTTTTCCTCGCTCGGGGCTGCAGCTAGAGGTGCACGCTCGCTCTGCTATCCACTGAAAGGAAAATTCGCCTTGGAAATGCCACATTTTGCATGTAATCCGAAATATCGATTCGTTAATCAAAAACGCAAATATTGAGAGATGGGGAATCGCGGGGGAGGGGATTATAAGTAATTAGTGATTACCTTGCGTCAGTATCATAAACAAGAAACACCAGTATTAATTGACTGCTGGATCGAATTCTCGGCCTTGGAGGTCTGGGTTTGTTTTAGCTGATATAGGGATAGGATGAAACAACAGTCGTTATAATCGCAGTCTTGTTATTTCAGTACCCCGCTTGAGCAAAACCACACAGCCTTCATTTTATTATTGGTTGAGGCAAAATGAATTTCAGAGTATGGTACCGTAATTATTCGTAAAATTGCATGGTACGGTGAGCTCTTGTGAAGATTATTGCATATGTAAACTTCATTTAGGGTATCTGCTATAACGTGACATATATGACGTTATAAATATTATTCTCGTATAGTTATTCTTACAGTACAGTATATTATTCTGCACTATAATTGCATGAATACAGTGCAAATATTTGGGATATTGTAGGGTATATATGTTACCGTAAAATAGTTTGGAAATTTTCTGGTTAGGAGGCTACATGCCTTATAGTATTACTGAATGATATCCATATCACGTGAGGGGGGAGAGGTCTGAGGGGAGGGGTGCATTTTCAGGTGGCCTAAGATGCAATCTGGTGCAATGTAGCTTGAACAACCACCTCATTCTGGAAATAATGTGTGAATTTTGTGTTGATTTTCTCTGCCAAAAGGTGCAGATCGAGCAGAAAGTTCCATTAGGTGATAAAGTTGGGGAAGAATGTTGATGAACCACTCCGGGAAAGGTACCGTATGTGGGGTGTCTTGCTTCCCAATCGGAATTTCTTCACCTCTAGATGGCTTAGGTGCAATCTGGTGGCATGTAGCACACCTAAGCACCCACTCCGATTTGGGAATACAATCGTATTTTCTCAGTCTAGATGCGATTTGGCGCGATAAATGATATCCATATTTCCCCTTACCCGAATACAAGTTTAGATACAAATCAATATTCAGTGGGGATGAAGATATTGGTATTTGACCTGGGCATTCGAAGGAATGTCACTCTACACTCCAGAAAATGCTTGCATTTCCATGTGATCTTATGACCTTAAGCCCCGGTCACACCTTCGAGACTGAGGTTCGCGAATGACCGCGAATATCGGCAAATAGAGAATATTGAAGAGTCGCGATGAGTCGCAAACTCGAGTTAAGCTCTCCACGAATGCACTACGCACGTTGTACGAGTCGATATGATTGTCACAAGAATGCAGTGAGACAACAGTACGAATTCACTACGAATTCGATGAGAATAGCCGCGAACCAGTACGAATACAGTAGGAATGCAGTGCGAACAAGTGCGAATGCAGTGAGAACCACTGCAAACCATACCTCACGATATTTCAAATCGTGTATCTGCTGCCCGTGAAGAGTCACACACCATGTATAGTTAGTCTCAACAACTACATACACTGTAAGAAATAGCTGTAATTTGTGCAGTGATTTGCTGTAAACTCTTACAGTAGTTCACTGTTCCATTATTTTACAGTAAATTATTGTTCCATAGAATGTGTCGCTGCTAATTAATATTCATGAGTGTGAAAGTTGGATCACTTTTAGTACGCGATAATGTCTTTATGCAATTTGATGGATAATGGGTTGAGTAAAACGTTTATAAATGTACAAATACATTGAGGAGTATTGTAATTTACGTGACTAATGTACAAAGTAAGAGATTCGATCTTGGAAATGAGGAATATTAAAGGAATATATATTCAGCAATAATAAATGTCTCGACGTCCCAAGCTAAATAGTTAATAATTCAGTTTGTGGCCTACTTTACATTTGTTCATGCAGCTATTCAAGCCAAATGTTTCTCCACTGGATAAATTATACCTCATAGCTCTTGTAGTCTGTGATGGTTTCCATGTCATGCAGATGATATGATTAGTTATTTAATTCATCACGATATCCATGCAGTAGTTTTAGTAGTTTCAAGAATGCCGACGAAAATTAGAGTAATTTACTGTGAATTAATGTTACAGTAGAAACATTTTCACTGTGAATTTTACAGTAACTTACTGGCAACTCTGCTGCCAGTAATTTACTTTAAATTCTACAGTCAATTCCTAACAGTGCACGTAAAGCACAATGCCACGGTATACTTATTTATTGCATGCAGGTTATTCGTCATCGACAAATTAGTGATAGGCTACGTCCCACAGCATAGTAGCTCAATCGATACATTATCGTTTACCATGCAGATTTAGAAACCCTTTCCGACGTTCAATTACTATTCATATATTTATTTTATTTCCACCTCCAAAACTGGAGAAAACTGAATACAACAAAACGTCTATCGCAAGTATCGACACTCTCATAAAAATCTGGAAAATATGATTCTGAATCATGGAAAAATATTTAAAATACAGTTAAAACGGCGATGTTAAAAGGTGAACAAGCATAGGCCTATGCTCCTCTGAATGGGGTTTGATGGATTTTTCACTATTCAGAAGCATTCTCACAGAATCGACATGGCCATCAGGAATATTGCACTGATCAGAAACCACTGGGGGCTTGAATACCACCCTCATATGCAGGCAAACTATTGGAGCTAAGTACCCTCTCAACGAGTGACCCGTGAGTGACCTGAACTTGGAGTGAATAATGGGCTAGGTTATAAGTACTAAGTTCTCTGGCTGGACTAGTGACCCGGAAAACTCTATGAAATGATGAGCAAATATTTTTTTCAATAATATCCTTCACATTGGCAACCCAAGGACCTGTAGAATAACGGTATTGTGTGAACGTTTGCTCAAACCCAAACTCTGCATGATGAGCTTACACTGATTAGAATTCAATTTGACTTTTTCATAATCACTGATGTTCATACAATCACTATACTGTAAACTAACTGAAGGTAGGCTGACATCAGGGGCGCTCATCCCGGGGGGGATGGGGGGATATATCCCCTCCACTTTTTGGTCAAGGGGGGATGGTCTACACAATCATCCCCCCACTTTCCAGTCCGATGAAAAAAAATAAGTTAAAGACAAAATAAATTAAAATTAAGTTAAAACTAGACATGTGCAGGCGGGTGAACCGCCCACTTGATATCCCCGCATTCAAACAATCAGTGGGAAACAGTGTCCATCATCCATGACCAATGTTGTGGCAGGAAGAAGAGCGGTTTGGCCAAGAATTACCAAAAAGGTACCCTTCGAGTATATTGCATAAATAATGCCAAATTTGACTTTTGGTGACCTCCTAAGGACCAGTGTTGACCACCACTTTCGGCTCAAATCAGTCGAAGTTGGAAAAATCGCATAAATTATGCAAATTAGACCCCAGATGACCTCAAAATGACCTCCACCTTAGTCGGGAACAAAGGTAATATACATCCACCAAGTTTCATTGAAATCCGACAATGTTGAGGAAAATCGCGAAAATTAGGCAAATTTGACCTCCGGTGACCTTGAAATGACCTCCACATTTGTCGGGACCAACTGTAGTCCCCACCCACCCCACGTTTCGTTCAAATCCGACAAACTTCAAAATTTGGCGTACCGGTATATCATGCAAATTAACGGCTCCCAGCATTGCAGCGACGCCCACTTTCGAACCCATCCGAGATTTCTTAAGGGTGGACATGTGTACCAAGTTGCGTGTGAATCGGACATCGCGTTGGAGAGTTATTGCACTAACGCCTAATGTTCCAGGCGGCGGGGACGGCGGCGGCTACACACCCAAAACCATAATATACCCGGACACTACTCGTGTCGCAGGGATATAATTAGGTTAGGTCAAAATACTGAGGTTGCAACCTCAGTATTTTTGCAAGCTGTTCTCACTCTAGGGTTC
>JAODTT010409761.1:0-12577 GCA_025400115.1 Pentamera pediparva
CTGAGAAACTTCGACCAGCCAAAGTTTTGATAGTCTGACCTGGAGAAAAAGGCACCACACATACCCCTCCAATTTGATTCCTGCTGAGATTCTGCGACAGTGCAGGAATAAGCTACAAAATTATATTTGGACTTGGAAGAAAGGATAAGAAAAATCCTGAGCAACCGTCTTCCCATATGTTTAAACCTTCAGAATAGGAGGAATATGCATTTAAATCATGCTTCGAGTGAGAAGTGGGTTCTCAGTTAACAGCATACAACTTTTCCCGAGACGAAATGGAACTTATATACCCCGTACAAAGAAGTGCAAAATTACCAAACAATGAAAAGGTTAACTTACCCGCGCGGCTGATCAAAATGTTCTCGGCGAGACTGCGTCCGTTCGTGCTGAAGCGAATTTCCACGACCGGGTACGGTGGCAAACAATGACGTGGCGGAAAAAGCAATTCCAATAATCGAAGCCTGTGGGCTTTGATTAATGAATATTATCTGAAGAGACATTCAATTTGAACAGTTCATTAAACAAAATCATGAAAGGTGTTGATAAGTAAAGATTGTTTATCTGACACATCTCATTGATGAGGCAGTGAAAATATCCCTAGCAGCGGCTGACTGACAGACTCACCGCTTCAGAGAGCGATAGGCAAAAACTGGAAGACAGCCTGGAGGCAGCAAAAAACATTAACAAAGATCGATCGGGGAAGGCTGAAGACCACTGAGGCTGAACTACAGAAAACTAAAGATGAATATGAAAAAAATAATAACATTTTTTATTGCTTTATGAAATCAGAGGAATCTATGCAGTCATACATGTCAGTGTTTATGTGTGTGTGTATGTATGTGTGTGATGCCTGGCTTTTTCACACGATAACTTGACTCCAACTAGATATGGATCAAGCTCATACTTGGCATGTGGGTTCCCCAAAATGAGTATATGATCCCTATTGTTTTGGGGTCAGGTCAGAGGTGCAATAATCTTCATAGAGAGGTGGGCCCAATTTTGTAGGGTCGATAGATTATAGAGAGAAGGTGGCTGAAGTATAATAAACTTCTTTTTGAGAAATTAGCTGAAATTTGTACATGATTTCTATTGTTTTGGGGCTTTGTTAAAGATCATGTGAAGTCAACGGACATCTAGACAGTCAAGGAATCACTAAGCCTTTTGGCTTTCTGTTCTCTTTAGGCAGAACACCTGTTACCCGACATCGCGTCAGTCATTACTGACTGCTATTCTGTCCGTACTCGGGGGATCATTTGTTGTTTGGTCTTAATGAGTAGATGATCCCAAGGTATTGTTTGGGGTCAGATCAGAAGTCATCTAAGGTCAACACAGGTGAAAGTAGCACAATCCTTGTGAACATCAAAAGTCCAGAATGCTTGATCAGATCAAGTTGAAATTTGGTGTGTACAAGTGGAAAGTATAGTTTCAAAACAATCCGGTGCAATTTGGAAAATGTGGATATTCACTTCCATTGGCCTTAAGCAGGATTTCAACAGTATAGTTTAAAATATTACTCAATGTTATTTATTAACAGTTACTCGAGGAACTGAGTCAGACCAAAAGTACCCTGAGGAAGACAAGGGATGACCTTCATCGGGCACAGCTAGAGAAAGCTAAAGAATCTAAGGCTCTGGCAGAAGTACTGGAACAATCAAACCAAGTGCGAAATGAGACGGTAGCTATATTGTACTTTGTTATCGATATAAGTATGACCTCGCTTCTTGACCTTTGTTTCAGGAAATAGAAAAGACTGCAGCTATTCCCAGGCAGGAAAGTAAACACGGCGATGTAGTTGCAACGGAACAGGCCCACGCAGGTAGGACATGCATAAATTGCTTAATGCATTGAGCATATACATGTCTGCATGTGTTCCATATTCAGTGTGTGTGGATCGTGTGCCTACATCTGTTTCAAATCCCTCATCCAATCCATATCTGATCAGTTCACTGTTATATACTAGTGAGGAATGAGAGCAACACCAGCATTAGAGAAGATACTGTAGAATTTGGTTGCGTGACTATAAGTTGACTACCTGATAACAAGTGTTTTCATGTCAGAATTTGGAGCTACATATTACATAAAAATCCTGACGAAACTTAAATGCAGTCACCGAAATAGCAAAAGTTGAATGAAGCTAATGTAGCTCTGTACATGCTTTCGTGGATTACTAGCTCATCCGTAATTTGACGCAGTCGTTGAATGCATATATTTTAAATTAGTCAATGTTTACACCAGCACAGCCCGTAGCACGCTCTCATGGGAGAGGAGAAGCACACATTTTTTAGGAAAACACTGTTGTTATTGAGCTACAAGTAATTCGCCTTGGAAGCGTATTTTCGATAAAGGTCCTGGAATAGCGGTTTGTCCCTTGATTATATCTGATGTTCCTCACCAATTTGTAAAGTAGACCCTAGATGGGCCTTTCTATTTGATTCCTTGACTTCAGTCGAGGAGTATATGCAGTCATGACAGTGTGTATATGTGTGTATGTATGTATGTTTGTATATTGTGGCTCTGGCGGGCTTTGAGAGGTGAAATAAATTTTCCCCAGATTCCACAATCACACAGTCTTTCCTTTCATTTAAGTGGTCACAAACGTCATAACAGGTGTTGATAATGAGAGCCTAAGAGGTATTCTGTGAATACCCACCCATGCAATAATCAAATGATTCTTCATGGAGGGGAGGAACTTATTGTTATAGTAATATAAAATTACCCATGCAATAATCGAACGGTCCTACATGAATGGGTGGGTCCTATTATTATAGTAATTTAAGATATACCTGTGCAATAATCGAACGGTCCTCCATAAAGGTTGGGCCAATTGTTATAGGGGCAGTAGATTGACAGTTGATAGAAGGAAGAGAGCTGAAATATAATAATGCTTCATTACTTCTGGAAATAAATAAAATGACGAACTGAGCATGGTCATTTCTTTTTTAGGCAATTACATAGCTGAAATGTGTACATGATACGTATTGTTTTGGGGTCATGTGAAATCTACACACATCAAGACAATCAAGGAATCACTAAGCCTTTTGGCTTTCTGTTTCTTTTCCCAGCTTCATATGGAAGACTGGTGGTAGACCTAGCAGACGAACTGACGCTGGATGACACATTGAAGATAGCAATGCTGTTCGCACTGCCTCCAGCAAAGTCTGATATGTTGCGGCGGGTTTCATTTGTTGAAACGCCTGGAATTACACTCCTTGACTTTTTGAAGGGACAGAACATCATCAATATGTTTGATGTGACGAATCTACAGAAAGCTTTGTTGAATATTGGCCTTAGGAAACCAAATGAACTGTTAGCTCCATACCAGAAGTCTATTGACCAGGACGAGTATGACATGAACAGAACAGATGAACTATTGGACTGGCCTGGTAAGTTCAAGAGATTGGTGCATTACAGCAGGACAAAGCAACACTGTGTGGTTATAACGGTTATGCATAATGCTGTTTATAGTGAGGTTCACAGTCGGGAGTCACAGTAAACATGTGACACTGAGCGGTTAATTTATACGAAAACCCCAATGCGTCGCTTTTGCACATTTCACTCATTTACTGGTCACAATTGGGTCCAGTGGTGAGAGGCTAACAAACAGGATGTGACTAATGACATACTTATACCCCATTCCACATTTAATGTTAGTCCTTGATTGTCCATGACGAATAGTACATATTGCTGCACTTGTAATGTTTTAATCCTGGATATGGTCCAATGTTTATTTTAGCAGCTCCAGACTCTACAGCTACTGCTGCTTCACCGCCAGCCAGTGCAAAAGTGTGCGAGAAGAGTCAGGGAGGTGGGTCATTTGACCAGCCTACTGCAGACATGGCGGATGACCAACCAAGAGCTGACTTCCGCCACAGCAATCCCTACATCGAGCAGATCATCGGTCCTAAAGGAGGGACTATCAACGTTGCAGGTACTTCTCTCTGTGTCCCTGCTGGTGCATTGGATGAGGATCAGGTGCTTGGAGTTGAAATCATCCACGATAATGTCATGTATCTACCTGGGCGCGACGACAGGAGCAGGATAACACCGCTAATAAAACTTGAGCCCGACACCCTAGAGCTAAATGCACCAGTGTGTGTTACTATTCCTCATTCAGCTGTGATTCCTGAACCAGACCGGCATGGTATTACTATCTATACTGGACAGAAGAGAGGCGATGACAGCAAAGGTAACTAATCGAGCAATCGTTTGTCGAAAGACAAATAGAGTAATAATCATAATAATTATTGATAATAAGTCAAAGCTAATTTGACTGCAGGCATTCTTATCTTTGTGTAAGGTCAGTTTACGCCTTTTGTACCCAATCCCAAATAATTACACAGCCATAGCCGTTTCATTTGTCCTGCAAATGAACATACACTTCCTGCATATATCTTTCATTCCAGGAGACGTCACTTGGAAGGAAGAACATCTTACGTCAATGCTCGGTATCGCCATCGTCAGTGTCCACACATATCACCTCGGTTACCTGCTGGTGAATCTAGTCACTGAAGCAACTGAACAGAAGCATATCGTCAGAGTCGTACCATTCGTGAATGGAATTTCCCATCTTGCAAATGACATAGTTATTTGCACACTCATATGCAAGGACACTGAAGAAGACTACAAGGTAATAACCAACCTCACACAATGACAAGATAACACATTGAATATGTTATTCTCATCCGCATCGATACCACACAGCCATCCAATATAATCAGGTGCCGGATTTAGAGAGGAGTGCTGAGTGGATGTACGTATTGCAGAGGATTCTCACTAAATCATCATGAAGAGTCAGAGAAAAAGCTAACGTCAGCCGTATTCTACAGGCACTTCTATAAATAACTTAAATCAGTGAAAGACATAATATACCTGTATCAAATACTTGCAAAAGTATCATTGCCTTTCAAATAAGTTGCAATAATATGCTATCCAAACATATATGCATCATGGTTAACAGAAAGTTGCATTCTTGTTCATTATGCAGCTGCTATTGGAAGACAACAAGACTAAAGTCAGGCTTGGTGATTACGTCACATATCCAATCACTCAGACTGCATCTGCACCACCATTGGAGCTGAAGCTAAGGCTGGAAGATGATGCATATAAATTAACCGGGGAGGCATCTGTCAAGGTTGGTCATTGTGGTTCAAATATGACAAAATATAACATCACTTGACCATGCAAACGCAGTAGTTAGTAGATCCATACTGTCGGTATCTTCATCCCTGGAAATATCTCCCCAGCTGGCCTATAATGACGGTATCTCTGATATGGTAATCAGTAATAAATATCAGATATGTTATTCAGTAATAAATATCGCCCCATTATTTGACTTGTATCCCAGGTACAGTTGTAATAGAGACACATGTTACTTGTGACAGATTTGTTTCAACATTCCACGTGTTCAATGAATATACTTTATTATATCTACCTAATCTTTCAACAATTTCAATTTGTTCCCATACAAACTGAAATATAACCTGATGCAAAGTTTTGGTACTCTCATAATCAGAGGCTGAAAAGGCATAAACAATGTATGATATTGAGGCTAGGAATGTGAGTTATTTCTTTTGCTGACATTCAAAAATCTGTAGACCTCGCAATGAAGAAATTTGACAGCATGATCACCTCACTCAGGAAGTGGTCAGGGCAATGTTCTTTCGACATTAGGCAACTTCTTATCTTGATTTAAATTTATTCTCTATTGATATTTGCATTCAGATCGACTCTGATCATGTGTGTAGGGCCAGCAGAGTTCAGCATGCATTCAGACTTCAAAGGAACAAAGACTGGGATGCCGCAATAGAAACTGCAGTCATAGATGTTAGCCTGGGGGTCCAACAGCAGGAGGTTATTGAAACGAACCTGAAAACAAAGGTATGAAACGTGTGCTATATATCTATGATTACTCACTAAATTCCACAATTATTATTCCACAAATCTACAATTCCCATGGATTTGGGCTGTTTATTTTTATTTACACTCTCTTATTGACCCACCACAGGTTACCAATCTCTTTGTTACTGCCGAAAGCCAACGGTACCTCGCCCGATTAACCGAACCAGGTGAGGTTGGGTACTGATGATAGGATCCACAACACCATGTGATTTATGTTTCTTCTCATAGTCTAATATCCTAAAATATTATTGATCAGTGCACAAGTGTATGACTTCTGGCAATTGTATGTTTGTGACATCTGCATATTGCGCGTTGTGTGTGTAAATTGTTCATTCTGGACAAATATATACTGTAAATTCCATGCATGTTACCCAACAGACTGACGGTATAACATGTTTTTCAAAAAAAAGGTTACAACACATTGTTTGGCAAAATATATATTATTCTGTATTCAGGAGCGTATGGCGTACTGAAGAGGGATGTCGGGTCTCATCTCAATGAAGACAAGTGTCAGGATCTTGCAGTGTACTTTGACCTTTCGCCTGCGGAGACAGACAGAGTGGTGAGAGACAGGGACCCTGGTCAACTGCTGATGAAGATACTCGATGAAAGGGAACTCATCATGCCAACCAAACTGATCGGGTTACACCAAGGACTGAAGGCCATCCACCTCGACAAAGTAGCAAGTCTGATACACTCTTACATGCAGTCAGACGATGCTAAGAAGAGCCAGAGTGTACCAGAGGTATGTAGCAGGTAGTAGATGCCATGAAGGTATACAATGAAGGTCATCCACCTTGACAAAGTAGCAAGTCTGAAACACTCCTAAGTGCAGTCGGAGGGTGATGAGAAGAGCCATGGTACACTAGATGTATATAACATGTGGTAACATGTTGCCTTCCCAAGATATTCTGATTTAGCACAGATGAATTTCGAATACCTTCTTTCGTTACTGGGAGAGGGAGGGGTGGTATCAATGTAACGGCTGCTTATCGACTGAATGCTACAATTTTAAACCTTGATATGAGAGAGACGGAAATATCCATGAATTTCGCTTTAGAGATCTGTTGGTGAATTGTGTTAGATTTTATTCTAATATCAGTTTAGGCAAAAAGAATATGCAGCAAACAAACATTATATCATCACATGTATGGCCATGATTTCCGTAAAGTACTCAAGAGCATACCATTTTAAATGAAGGTAAATCTACATTCCTATAAGTACTAGATAGCCTGAGCAAAATACATTACTGCTATGGTACACCTCTTTCACCATCTGATTCAATTTATTTGAAGGACAAAAAACAGACACCGGAAGTGATAAAAGACGTCACCACTCACAAGCGAAGGGATGGAAACCTGAAAGTCCTGTTACATGAAGGATTTTCTAGAGCAGATGTTCTTGCCGCAATGAAGTTGTCATCTCAACATCTTGGTCTAGCGAGGCAATTCTTACAACTGAAGTGCAGGCACAAAGGTGAGCTAAATCATCAAGTGCATTGAAGTCAACAATATCTAATTATGGTGGAAGAAGGCTGCACTTGTGTACTGAACTGAACTGCTGAATCTGATGTAATTTTCTTGTTCGATTAGCTTCGTATCATTAATGCCATGGTCCTACCATTGGTAGACAGATCCATCTCTATAGGAAGTATGCATTCCACCTCTCAGTGTGAGTTGATGTATTCATTGATTGTGTATTCAATAACACTAGATAGCAATATGATGTCACTGTTTGTTTTTACAGAGGAAGTATCTGTTGGATGCCAGTATTTCATGCACTATGAGAAGTACATGACGACTGATGATGAAGATATACACCTCAGCAACACGGGCATTCAGTTATCAGTACCATTTGGGGCTCTGAGCAGGGGACGAATTGTCAGTGTTGGGATTGTTGATGCTCCTGACACTGCAGGACCAATACCTGGACACACTCCATGCCTCAGTCTGTGTGTCAGATGCGAGCCTGAAAGTCTACATTTGCTCAAGCCTTGCATCCTTCGGATACCCCACTGTGCACGTGTGAGAAATGCCCAATCAGAGGTTGATGTTCACTACGGTCACTTTGAAGGTTAGTCCAGGTGATTTGTCAGTTAAAGCCACATTGTGTCAAGTAAAAACATAGTACTAGGGCAATTATGCTCTTATGGCAACTCCACTCTTAGGGCAATATGTTGTTAGGGCAATCTGTTTTTCTGTGTCATGAGGGTAAGTTTTGTTACATTTTGAACAGTACAAAAAATCAGTGATTTGATAGAGCGTTTTACACTTTTTCACGAACAAGTATGTCGACCAACATGATTTATATGCATTGACCAAAACTGGTACAACTGCTCATGTACTGTCCTGGTGCTGACCAATATTTGTAATAACATTTTATCTTTATATGAAAGGTGGCAACATCAAATGGACAGCAAACCCATCCTCTGCCAGAGCTACAATGGAGAGTTCTCATTTTGAGGTTGCCCTAGAGAAGCTGGGCTTGATTGGTCTACATGTTGCAGATAATCCTGATATGAAGAAACATCTACGGGTGATTCCACTAATCAGCAGAATCAGCGGTGATAGCAACACCATGACTGTGAGTGTCTGGATATACAACGATGATGACACAGAACATAAGGTAACAATAAAGGTACTTTAATCCCAAGCAATGTAGTTAAAAAATATTCCAAAATCACAACTAGTTGCCTGTCACCATTTTTTCCCGATCGATCCTTTCTTTAGATGCTAATGAAAAATGAAGTCAACAAAGCCGGTAAGATACCACTTCACCAGTATGCGTCCTTCACCCTTAAGAGGAGGAAGAAACCGATGTACCTTGATGTCAGGAGCACAAACATAAACTGTCTACTACCAGATGAAGCAAAAAGGATAGTACGTATTAGAGTACTTCAAATTACTATGCATTGTTATATCCAAATAAAACTAGGTTAACAGGGCTTAAGGATGAAATATATTATTTGTTCTTCTAGGAGATCAACCAGGATGACCTGTGGCTTCGAGGAAGATACAGAATCGATTTTCACATCACCATCACCGAGTTGGCTGATGGCATTGGCCTGGAGATATCTTCCTTGTACTGGTGGGCGAGGGTCAACCACTTCCAATTCAGGATTAATAAGAAGGTTTGTTGATTTCTTAACAAACGAGAGTGCAAATTTGATCGGATATTCAGTTTTATGTATGGCAACCAAGATCCACTATACTGGGTAAACCTTGGATGCTCGTTTTGTACTACTACCTTAAATAGTGTGTATTCCAGTTGCAGTGGAATTGATTTCTCCCTACTCCAAGTTCTCAGCGTGACATTACACATTTTTCCACAATGGGTTTTGTCAGGCCATTGGAAGTGTAAACTGACACTTCTTTTCAATTGGAGCCAATTGATATGGAACTTACATGAACGAAAAGAGCATATTCGAAACCGTTGAATATCACATTCGGAGTTCCAAACTCATTTTGTTTATGTGTTACATACTTGTTTCTTTTCGTTGTGGGCCCAACGTCACTACGGGAACAAAATTAATGTCGCTTTTGAGTTTACACAGTGATTGCTCAATTTTTATTGCTCGAAAGGTGAAACGGGTAAGTTATTTGTTCCCTTTGCAAGGAATGAATGCTTGCATCTATATGTTCTTAACATCTTATCTCTCTTCTCCCTTGACATCATAAAGACATTGCATGGTATCATATCTGCTCGTTTTCACTGTCCCATCAACTGAAAACAGTTTAAGGGTTGGGTTTTCTTCATACACTAATGAGAAGGAATCGTAACCCGCGAAGTCATGGTCTGTGCCTCCATTGGTCTTTGGGCTTTGGTTTGCCACAACCTGGAATTAAACTTCAGACCTCTGGCTATAGGTTCAATGCTCCATCCACTTAGCCACAGAGGTGAATAAAATCAGCAATAGTTTGAGGAACTCAGCATCAAACAGTGTCTTATTGATACATAGAGTAGAAATAACTTTTTATCTAATTCGATGACAGGTAATTCTGTATGCGTGTGGTGGTCGTTATGTAGTAGTAACCACACCATGTTCGGAACGTGGTTCATATGTTGTTTATCTGAATGCGAGATGTGCCCCGAAGCAGATAGTGGATACGGAAAAGTTGTTTCCACTATGTGCCACCATGTGTAGTGGGTGAACAGAAGTTCAACCTCACCGGTTTCATTGTGTTGATAATTCAATACACTTTTCTTTGACAGGTGACGGAGTTACGTAAGGAGAGATATCCATTGGTGGCCCCACCAACCGAATCCACATTTCATGAAGGTATTTATTGATAATATCGCTAATGCCATCACTCAATTGAAAGGAGAACATTTCATGTGATGACTTCTCTGTTGGCTGTTTTTTTTGGACGGACTTATGATGGCTGTATCGTTAATATGTGTGTTCCCAGGTTAGACTACAACATCCTTGAACTTGGGCTCTGGTTGTATTGATGTTCACAATGTACCATACCAACCAAGAATGGATGATTGGAATAATTGAAAGAGGCACAGAATAATAACTTAATTGCATGATTTTGCCTGCATACAATGACCAATTCCTTCAGACACTGCGATGTGCTACTTTACTGTGACTGTTACTAGTTACTGTATTGTTAGTTAGTATCCACTACGTTCTGGTTTCAGACATGGTCACAATGTCAGAATGGATGATTGTATCATTGGGAAGAGGCACAGAATAATAACCTAATTTTCGTTTCCCAGACATGGTCACATCATTCCAGGACTTGAGACTGCGCCTCTCCAGCTGCATCTCTGATGACACCGCTGAGCACCTGTCAAGAACGATGGGTCTGACCAAAGATGAGACAACAGCGATAAGACACAGCAGGGACCCGACCGACCAACTATTGGAGACATCGATTGGGAACGTCATTTCAATGACACACCTTTCACCACTGGAAAATGCACTAGTGGAAAATGACAATTATGATGCTGCAAAAATGGTACAGGAATTCAGGAGAAAGTACTGCACATTCCCTGTGGAATGAGCAGGCTATGGGGTTGAGTCTTGAGGGACACTATCGCAGCTCATCGTCTGGCTGGTCTGAGGGACTCCATCGCAGTTCGTCGTCATCTGGCTGGCCTGACGTGGTATGAGGAACTCCAACGCAGCTCATCATTCGATTGGCTCTTGTGTGGTCTGAGGACTCCATCGCAGCTCATCATCTGGCTGGCTCTGGTGTGGTCTGATGGACTCGATCGCAGCACATCATCTGGCTGGCTCTGACGTGGTCTGAGGGACTCCAACGCAGCTCGTCATGCGACTGGCCCTGTGTGGTCCGAGAGACTGCATCGCAGCCCATAATCTGACTGGCCTTAGCGTGGTCTGAGGGACCCCATCGTAGCTCATCATCTGGCGGGCTCTGGCATGGTCTGGGGAACCCATCGCAGTTCATCGTCTGGCTGGCCTACGCGTCGTCTGAGGGACTCCATCGTGGCTCATCATCAGGTTGGGCGTAGCGTCGTCCGTCGAACTCCATCGCAGCTCATCACCGATCTGGCCTTGTTGTGGTCTGAGGGGCCCGAACGCAGTTCATCATCTGGCTGGATCTGCCGTGATCCGACGGACTCCATCGCAGCTAGTCATCTGGCTGGCTCTGGGGTGGTCTGAATGACTCCATCGCAGCTCATCATCTGGCTGGCCTTGGTGTGGTCTGAGGGACTCCACCGCAGCTCGTCATCTGGATGGCCCTTACGTGGTCCGAGAGACTTCATCGCAGCTCATCATCTGGCCGGTTCTTGCGTGGTCTGAGTGATTTCATCACAGCACATCATCTGGCTGGCCCTGATCATCTGCCTGTCGTTGGCGTTGTCTCTAGGACTCTAGCCCACTCATGGACGAAGCTTATACTTGACATATGGGATAACCATTATGAGGACATGGTCGCTATACTTTTGGGGTAAGGTCAAAGGTCACCTGAGGTCAGCAGATGTCAAAGTCGGGAAAACCAGAATGCTTGTTATCTGTTATGTTATATGTTATCTGAATGAAATTTAGTGTGTGTCTTTCTTATGGGTATACACGACCCACATTGTTCTTGGTGAACTCGCTGAACCTTGTCAATAGGTTGTCAGGAAAACCAAACAACAAAGAATTACAGGCATATTTAGCCTAGATGTAACAAAAACAAAGATCAGGATTGTGGTGGTCTTCTGACCGATGTATTGACGATTGTTCCAAATTATTCCAATTGCGTGCATAGCTTCACAGAGATTATGCATATGACTAGGCATTTGGAAAGAATGGTCCATGATCAATTGATCATTCCTAAATTTAGGTATTTAACACAGAGAAGGCAAATTGTTAATCATTGCTTTACCCATTCCGATACTTTTGCTGAGCATCCGTCCAGAATGCAACACCATTTTCTACTCGGGGGTGGGATGACGCAGCCGTGCGTATGGCTTGTGTGTGCTTCCTCATCGAAAATACGATATATGTTCAGCACAGAGATGGAGAGTGTTCACACTTGGCTATGGAACACATGATCCATGCTCAAGAGTGGTCGAGTATGAATACCTTGAAAACCCGGTAAATGTTGGTTCAAATTTTGTGTGGGGTGCATGGTGAAGTGTTTCTTGTGCGAGTTTAACTTTCATCCCGAAAGACCAAACTAATTCATATCACTTTACATATTATTTGAACATTATTCCGAAA
>JAODTT010410872.1:0-18186 GCA_025400115.1 Pentamera pediparva
CAGTGTATCCCTACACTTAACTGAGTCCCTTAATCCCCTACAATTGAGTGTGCAAATTGAAATACTGAACGTGATGTAGAAATAAAAATAAAATGGCGGCCAGGGTGGTTTCCCACCCCTCAACAAATCACTCCCATCAACCCACTCTCATGAAACCTATAAACTGATTTACAATAAAAATATGTTATTAAAATATTCCACCGATTTACCCAATACAAACTCCGGGTGGTGCCCGCAAACATGCCTCACCCAATCCGCCGGGTCCTTGCTCAGGGAGCTGCAAGGGGGGGTGGGGCACTTAAACTTGCTCACCTTCTCCCCGTCGTGGTCAGCCTCCATGTGTCGGCGGAGCTCGGTATACCGTGCAAAGGAATGGCAACACCCCTTCACCCGGCATGACAGCCACGCTTGCTTCCCCGTACAAATGTTTGATGTGGTAAGCTTACGGGTAGCCCTCTCCACGTCTCGACTTAGCTTCCGTCGCTGCGATGGGTTCCGGGGGGATGGGGTCCTGGACCGTCTCTCGGCCCTCTTGACTCGCGTCCAGGGGCCGTCATCCATCTGGGTCGCTTGGGTAGGCGCCACCACATCTGACACCCAGTCTTTGACGACTCCGTCATCTCTTGGAGCGGCCACAGGGACCTCCCCTTCCTCGTCCTCCGAAGACTCACAACCGCTCCCGAAGAGCGCCTGTGATGATGTCGCCTCCACCCCCTCCATCAAAAAGTCCCCAGGATCGCTCTCGCTGTCCTGAGTAGGGCCCACCACCGTCACGTCGTCCGGCGGCCCTGCAGGGGCGGAAGCCCCCCCTGCCTGGCCAGACGTCAGTCCCCCTGCTACCTCCATGGGGGGTCCAGCTGGAGTCACCACAGTCTGTGTGGCAGCCAGAGCAGGGGCGGGTGCCCCGCCTGCCTGACCAGTCGGCCCCTCTGTCGTCTCCATAGGTTGAGCGGACGGAGCAGGGGCAGACGCCTCGCCTGCTCGACCAGCCGGTCCCTCCGTCGTTTGCATCGGTTGGGCGGGTGGAGCAGGGACCACCACCTCACCTGTCCTCATCGGCGCTTCAACGAACACCGCCTCCCCCAGCTTCCAAGCCGAGGAGGTTGGTCGTGCCATCGTTGCGAAGGAGATAGGACACTTATTGTGGTAGTGCCCCTTCTTGTCACAAATAGTACATACTGGCTCGTTGCGGCAGTCCCGAGCAAAATGTCCAAACTCCCAACAGCGGAAACAACGTCGGACCTGACACTCTGAAGCCAGGTGGTCTTCACTCCCACACTTTAGACATGTGCGGGGCTGTCCTTGATAACGAATCCAACACGGTCGGCCTCCGATCATCACAGTTGACGGTATGTCCTTCTTCACGAGCACCTTGTATTGGCGGTTGCCGTTGAACAAGGTTGGATAGTCATGATGTTTCAGCCATCGGCCAGCGATCACTTTTCCGTGTTTCGCCAAAATGGAGCGAACATGATTTTCCTCTACCTCTATAGGGACAAGAATGACTGTCACAACCTTGATACCTTCGTCGTAAGGCACTGCAGTGAACCGATCATCGCCTTCCTCCAACTTCGGCAATAACGTCTTCTTGACTTCGGCTGATTGGAAAGTCACATCGTATTTTCTCCCGCTGAGATCTTGGACAGCAAGTAGGTCTTTGGCAATGTTCACCCCCTTCTCCTTCAAAACATCGAAAATCGACTCGTTTGACGCGGCGTTCAAACTGATCAAAACGGACTTGTCGCGGGAGATTACGTTCTCCATGGCGATCATCACACGGACGCAATTGTGAGGAGTGATGAGATAATTCGTCCTGACTATCGTCCGGTAACAGCTAGCGAGAAGCGACGGCGTCGTTTGCATGA
This sequence comes from Pentamera pediparva, assembly GCA_025400115.1. Lineage (NCBI taxonomy): Eukaryota > Metazoa > Echinodermata > Holothuroidea > Dendrochirotida > Phyllophoridae > Pentamera > Pentamera pediparva. The sequence continues at coordinate 1,866 of JAODTT010410872.1, forward strand.
CGTCACAAAGAAAAACAGTCTGACAAGCAACACTGCCACCTTAATATTGGCCTTCTTTTTATTACATAATTTGGTTTCCGTCTTTCATATCTCTAATTGATCCGAAAGGAACTTTTTCCTCTCCACATGGGCTGATTGTCTTATCTAAGGCTCAACCTATCTTCCCTTCTCGCCCTGTTTCTGAGGACGGAATCACATCTAAACTTGTCTAACAGCCTAATTTTCGATATACCCGTGTGCCCGCCTTTTCGTTAATGGACTTGTCCATTATTCACAGGGGGTTTGGGGCGACAATCCACCTTTAAATAAAGTGCATTATAATATAAAACATTACCGCTCTTATGGCAGTTCAGAGGATTAGTGACTGCGAAGTGCGAACGGCTGTTATTCGTTCGAGACACCTTCCACTGAGATTCATAGACTAAAAATTATATTAGTTATTTACGGTCGTTTCAACTATAGCAAGTAAAATGTTGAGAAAAATCGGGAATCCAGGATTTTCAGTCGAATATCTTGGATTTATTGCGGGAATGGGAATCCACAAATAGTCAGTGATATTACCTGCAGCGCTTTGTCCGAACCATGTAAGCTCGTATATATAATTGCCTGTGAAATAATGGCGTGCACAAATGGACGATTCAGTTTTGATTGGTCCTAATCTTAAAAATTTGGGCTGGTTCCCAGAAATTGCATTTGGGGTTGGAGGACACATAGATATGTCGATATCACTGGGTGCTAACGAGAAGTTCCATGTAGTCCAGGATGCGTTTAAATAATTCTATGTCACTAATTAATAGTTTCCTTCCCGACAGAGGGTCCCGTTTGTCTGAGGCCTATGACATCGCCAACCTCCGATCAGTTAAGTGCGGCATGTAATATTGTAATGTCGAGACTCATTCCTAGCGTGTTCCATTCTCTGTCAACCCGGGAGAGATCTTGCCGTTACAGTGACTCGGCAACTTTAGGCTAATATACTTCAACATTCTACACATACCGTATAGGCATATATACATGCATCCATGTTTTGACAACAATCCACTCTTACGGTCACACGTCGTGCCAAATAGTACAACTGTACTCATTCTTCCATTTCTGCGCTCCCTTCACTGGCGGGGATGAATGACTAGGCCCCTATGTACAATAAACTGAACACATGGCTATAGGCATATGCTTGTTGCCGGTTGTTTTATCAGGCTGTCCAGGGAGTTCATTCTTGTTCGGTTTGTCGCTTTGTTCACACAATTCCATATTCATTCATTGGCCTTCATTTTTCACCACACGTGTTGTAGCTCGCATTGAGTGAATGCTTGATCCATAAACCTGGTAAATACGATGTTCCAGTTATTTGGAACCGCGATTCTCCTCAGGGTCCACCGATTACATTTAGCTCCTTATCCTTAGCGCTGTACATGCACTAGTGTAGCAAAACCTCCGTAGGAGCTATTTAATTGGCATTCTCATTTCTTCGTATACCAATATACAGATTCTGTTTGAATGTTTCCGATTGAACTCCCTCGCTGTGTCGAAATAAATGCCCCTCGAGACCTTGATCGTCTGTTCAGTAATTACTCCATAGTTCGTTGATTCCCGCGTTCCCCTACGCGGAGGTAGACCTACTCCGGTGGCCATAGCCATATACACTGCTAGAAATGTTAGAATAGTTCGATTTCTCAAAACATGTGAAATCGAACTCGCTGTATAATCAGGTTTTGATGGTTTCAATCCAATTGAAGGGATATAAAGAGTTTTCCTTGCGTATATTTTGCGAAAAGAATCGCAACAGATTTCTCTCATGGTCGTAATATGCGGACATTTCTGCATTCCAGATAGTCGGATAGTTGAATCCCTCCTAAACCACACTCGGTACCGGAAAACAAGAATTTACCTAGAGTTCTGCAGCTGAAAATGATTTATGAATAAGTTAGTTTTGGTGAGCAGGAAGTTTTCATGAGCAAGTTGATTAATGATTACTTGTTAAACAGCTAATTTAGAAAGGAAACGACATCATTCCTAACAGTTTTCCATTCTGAAGGCTCTAATTATTTGCGAACGTTCAAAATCGGTAATATTGGGCCGTAAAACGCATTATTTCCCTTCAATAGCCTGGTCGACCTGGCACAATTGAACAATTCGTACAATGACTAGCCCACTTGCTGCACATCTTACGCCCCTCACAGAACATAACAGGGGTGGTTTTATACGTAACTCTACCTAGCGTGGTTCGTCTGGTGTCCGGTTTGGGAATTTACGCAAATGCATATCCAATATACTCGCATCGAAAAAATACTGTGTCCTCTTGGTCCATGAAGAAATTGCCAATATTTTCTACTTTTCAAACCTTGATAAATGAATGAATTTTTAACCCAGAAGACCCATCGTACGGTCAAGTCTGACTGTTTAACACTTTGACGACACTCTATGACACTGTTATGTTAATATGTTCAGTTGTTATTAACAATATCTCACTCTCACGTATTTCCTACCACCACATCGAAAATTGTTTACCAAAAAGACGCAGCTTCAGTCGGGTCGATAATTAGGCCTACTTTGTGTTGCTTTAACTTCTGCCCTTGGGTTCATTTTACGACATAACTTATTTTAAAAATAACCTCAGTTTTATAGTATCTGTACTTTTCGAGCCTCCTTGAACCTGTCCACTGCTTAATGTCTCCCGTCTATAACTTAAGTCGTCGGAAGGAAATTTAAGGCCTCATTCCCTCTCCAATGACATTGCGATTGCGTCTGCCAGTACACGTGCATTATGGCGATGGTCGGATGTACTGGAACTGTGATAGTGAATAGGCTATCTCATGCCCCGTGTTATCAATGTTAGATAGGCGACGTGGCCTAGCCTATCAGCTGACGTTTATCTGTGGCTTTTATAGTGTCGTTACAAAAACAGGAGGCGCGTACACGTGGTAATGGCATCAGTTCAGATCATAAATACGGTGGGTCATAAGATAACCGTCATAGCCTGGTAATGAAGCGATGCACGAGAATGAACTATAGGCCTGTTCGATCCGTGTGTGGTGACAATTATTGTATAGGCTTAGGCTATATGGGATACACACGTATTCAGTATATAGGCTGCAGGTGTGTGTTTGCTCGTATAGGCGGGGTAATGCGGTTTCGGGAATCAATAACCGAACAATGTTGATGCTAAGCCAGCATAAGGCCATGGAGAGTAAACACTTATATTAAAAGACGTAAATACGAAGCCATGCTATTTCTTACACATAACTGCAAACATTGCCTGGAACCAGGTGGGAAACAATGAGCATTCGACAATTCTAATGAACAATATTTTTGACATTACCCACTATATTACCCTTGTAGTTCATTCGTCGAACTTGATGATCCGCTAACATGACTGAAGTCTCAAAAACACGGCATCAAAGTCAACCACAGTGATATTTTGGCGGTGCCGTTTTCACACTATATTGTACACCATTGCAAAGACGGGCACACTAATCCCCGATAGTCTGACCTAATGAAAAACAGGATGATCACTTTTAGGCCGTTAGGTTGGTTAATAAATAACTCACTCACATGGGGAAATGAGTGAAGCGTTCGTTCTAATGCAATTATACTGCAAACATAGGCACTGCATGGCTGCTATCAAATGGTATACCATTATGACCGTGCATATAATCGTACAGGGCCGGCAGCCTGAGTGCAAAATTCATTTGATATGGGGCAGTCATTGTTAGCATGTATGTGGAAGAAATGTAAATTCAAGATATCTTTCCTACTTGTGAAGTGAGTGTATTCCTACCAGCTAATATATTGTTCCTAGCAACCATCCTATCATCGAAATCACAGCAAATCTGAATGGATTTGTTTTCATACTGAATTAAAACTGTTTTTTACTTCCGAACAAACGTTAGCCCAGCAACAGCTATGGATGACAGGATAAGCCCATATGTAATGACATTCAGGCAGAGAACAGAAGAACGAAAGTAAACATCCTTTCATGCCTGTTTTAATTTGGGGAGGAACATTTCAATCGGATTCTGAGTTTGGGGATACAACATGAAAAAATATGGAGGTTTTCGTTTTCCTCCTATATACGGTACGCTTACACGGTTACACTAAAGCGTCCCCCATACTATGACTCGATTTCGCACGCTTCCAATGCTCGAAGATGTCGTCGCAAGTATCCCACAGGCACGTGTATATGTACACGTCGTTAAACCTTGTCTACCCAACGTCAACGAAGCCTGAGGTAGAATTTCGGCCCCAGTAAATAAATAAACGACGTGAGAGGAATGGTCGCGATAAAACAAGAGCGATGCAGCCGACAAAATGAACACAGAAAAATTGTCAGGACAAGTGATGGATTCCAAGGCCCGGAGAAGAAATTGAGAGTAGACCTATAGGCGGATAGCCTACTTGGCTCACGTCTAAATTCAAGTATAGACTGTATACAGAGAGCTGGAAAAGTGCCATATTCGTGATAGCCTATGTAGGCCTATGCCGCAATGCGTCATGCGAAGCCAGCCGAGATCAAGTTGCAAAATTGATCCTACATAAAGGTTTGGCTAGTTTGGGAAAAACTTTCTGTTTACTGTTCACTATAAGTCTACAATTCAATCTGTTTTGCGGCCTCACAATCATTTGCCGTCAATATGGTACAACAAGCTGTGAATATTTGATGGTGTACGATACCACCCGTACGAATACTCTGGCACAAAAAGACAACCTTAACATCTAAAACGTTTTCTCAGCTGGGCATGATCACATATTGTGTACAGTGAACAATGCAATTATGTGTTAGGGCCTACTCCCTAACACGAACACACGTACATGGATGGTGATCGAATCAGTGTACTAGCGGCGAGAATTCCAGCTTTAGCATCGAAAACGTTCTCGGGATACTATTGAATACCTTATGGGAAGTTGGGAACGTTTATTCGGATCAGCCATCACCCAACCGTCCGATTAAAATATTTCAAAACATTCTGACAATGTTTTGAGAATATTTTTGTGAAGTTGTGAACAATCTGGTGCAGGCTCCTACTCCTAATATTTTCGTCTCCTTCACACACTTTTTAAAACAGCTTCACTGCACACAGCTATTTCTCGTTAGGATTTTGCTGCGGCTATATTACTTGTGCAAATTTCTTTTTCACTCTTGGGTGTCATCGCATTCAATTATAATTTGGCCTTCCAACAGAACTGAATAGTACAGAGCCAATGAGCTCGAGGAAATAAAAAAATCACGAGGAATTGTCAAACACACTATTCGGCACAATTGTCAGTTGGATAATTATTCCATGTATTTTGGGGTTCTTTTAAAGTCGAGTAACCCTTTGAAATTGATCACAGCAGGAACTTTCTTCTACAGTTGCATTGCATAATGGCATCTGGCCCCGTCAAAAACATGAAGCAGCTTTAACAAATCACCTTAGAATGTTACCACTTTTACACGGGTAGCGATGGTATGGCGTGGAACAATCTAGGATACATGCCTCGTCAGAGGACATTGCGGAAAAGCCTTGACGGCTTTGAAGTGATTCAAACTCGCAATCTGTTGATCATAGGTCTGGAGTTCTACCGAACGAGCTGATCCGCTTCCCGCACCTGTATGTCAGTTGCTCGTTCTCACATTCGTTTCTTGACCGGTTTTCATTGTTGAGAGGTGTCATATATTTGTCTGAGTGTGACAAAATGAATCTAAAAATTTCAATAGTATTTTGAATAACGAGTTGGGAGGTCGTTAGACATGTCAAAACAGGGTTATGATACTGCCTGAGGTCTTTGACATGCAACTGAGTTTGTGTTCTCGGCTTCTCGGTGTATAATATTTTGCAGGCCCAATGACACTTTGTTCGACAACCAGAACTATCATTGCTACCAGACTGCGCCGGATCGACTAATAACCTGAATAACATATACTTGATATATGGCTGAATTCGGCCGCTGCCCGAAACGGCTTTATGGCAACTGCCGCGGAGAAGGCGCCGTCCCATAATGGAGTTGGCGAACTGTCCCCGTTGAGCGATAATTAACGAATTAGAGCCACCAGTTCCTAAGCATACAATCTTTTTGCGAATCCCACCAGGGTCTAATAGATTAATGCGCCGCTGTTGAAACCAATTAACGCGGAAAGGAAGCATTGATTGCCGTTGACTAAATCGACGCAAACTGTCAAATCATCGTCACGCTAGTCCATCGATCATTCATGCACGAGATGTTATCACTAGGGCAACCTGCAGGTTGGGTGAACTAATCACCGTAGCAACTGTGGGAATTCCCCTGTAAATGCCAACTGTCTTCATGGCTGTCGCTTCGGGAAATGTGTAAAGAACAATCGACCCATCATCACTCCCGCGCGAATTTGAGTTAATAATTCAAAATGAGAGTTACAGGGTCAGCAACAGTGGTTACAGTATTTGTCCCGTCCCGCCTGCCGCTGCAGTCAAAATCATGTTCGCCCTCTAAGTTGATGTACTTCTTGCATAGCTTGACATTCTTCAAATCCTCATGTTCCGTTCCGACGAAAGTGAGGAGATAAATGCGTCGTCACTTAGAGTATTCGAAATGCTGCTCCATCTAGATGGGTGTACAGTAAATGCAGATAATTTCCAAAATTCACACTTGCTCGACGACAAGCATAGCCTATCTTCAGGCATACATCGCGCGCCTGTCACTCATCGTGGGGATAGGCCTATGCATAACGCATAGCCGCCAATCCATTGAGCAATTAAATTATGCAAATCTAGAAACTCATTTTACTGCTCGAGCTACGAACCACGCTGGCATGCCCATTTGATCATCCTGATCATATTATGCACTTCCGAGATTGCGAGATATTGTTTATATAGGCTTACCTGAAGAAAACTACCAGTTTGTAGCCTATTAACGGGTCTGTATAACCGTTCAAACGCATGCACTCTATTCCCCTGATCTCACTAAATTGCTGAATAGGTTTACGGAATGACGCTTCGTCAATTCCACTGGCGATACATGTCAGTCTGCGACGTTCCGTCCATTTATCACCTATTCCATGATCGAAGAATTAAGACTCAGCACTTAGGCTATACGTCAAGCGGCATCACACTACACAATTATTCATCGCCTTATTAATGGAATGCGGATTACCCTACAGGGATTATGGGTAGTGGGGAGCAAACGGCGGGATGTCAGGTATAGCATGGTGTTTTTACCTCCATGTGTATAGTTAGTAAGCTTCGGTATCAACTCGGTCAGACAGAGTATAAATATGAAAGACAGCCACATACTATCTGACTATATAGCAGTATTTAACTCCGTGGCATCAAAACGACTTCGCACTTCAGTGAAGAAAACTGAGGGCGTGGGTAGTATAACTTCCCATATATTCTCAAACAAATTAAACCCAAGACCCCGTAGGGCAACTATGTTAGTTTACCTGGTTATTTCCTAGCTTATCCATGTTATCGTTTGTATACCTCCGTGCGCTCATTCATCCATTGAGTGATCAATGTCTTCTGATTGTGCATGTTTGTCACAATCCATTCGTACGTCTGTACATTAAATTCGTTCATTCGTTTGTTTACGTATAGATAGTTCATTCGTTTGTTGACGTGGATAGTTCATTAGTTCGTTTACTCGAATATTTTGTTGTGTTCATCATCCCGTTCTTCGTTTTGTATACGTGTGTGTTTCACTCATTCGTTTGTTCGCATATCTATTTATTCACACAATCCGCGTTCGCTAGTTCGTGTGCACTTGGTCATCCATCCATCCATTCGTTGTCTAGTGGTAGTTCTTTTTTTTAAATCAGTTATATTAGTTCATCCGTTTGTTTACTTAAATATTTTGTTCTGTTGACCATTTCGTTCTCTATTTTGTACGTGTATTCTTCACTCATTCACATTTTCAGATGTCTGGCTATTTACTCATTCGTTCGCTAGTTCGCTGTGCTTCTTCATCAATTCATTCCTTCGTCGGTACTTGGTCATTCATTCATTCGTTTGTCCGTCCATTCATTGTGTACAGTAGTAATGGTTCATCCGTTTGACTATTCAGTTAGTTTACCCGTTTGTTTACTTGAATATCTTGTTGTGTTTACCATTTCGTTCTTTATTTTGTACGTGTGTTTTCCACTTGTTCGCATTTTCAGATGTCTGGCTATTTACTCATCCGTTCGCTACACTCTGATAAAATCGAGTCAAATTGACTAGAATACATATAAAATGGGCCACGAATAGAATCTATTCGAATATTTGACTAGATTCTATTCAATTTTGAATGGAAAATTGTGAGATCTGAGCAGAAAATAGTCAAATATGAACCAAATTTGATCAAATATTTGAGAAGATTCTATTCGTGGCCCATTCGATCTGTATTCTATAGCCAATTTGACTAGATTTTCTCAGAGTGCATGATCTGAAATAGCAACCCCTCACCATCCTCTGATCTCTCTTTCGTGGAGTGGTGAGATGACGGTTATTGGTCTCGACGCGACCGTCTCGCCAGTCGATTGCCTCCCGATACCTTCATGCAACACGCAGGGTACCCACAACATAACTACACAATCCCGTGACCACGCTCGTTCCGAACAGGTCAATTCAAATATTGCACCCTGGGGACGATTTACGGGTTCGGGATGACGAGGGGTCGACAGGACGTTTGAGGATCGGCGAGCTTTCCTCTGGGATGATTTAGCGCTTGACAGTTAGTTTGTTAGTCTTGCTAAGCGAAGTGTAGTTCAGCGGTAACCTCTCCGTCTGTTCCCGCCGCCGTCGCCGCAGGCCTAAAGATGACAAGCCTGGATCTCTGGACTGTCAGAGAACCGAATAGTCCATCAGACCTTCAGTTCCACGCATGCATCATATATACCAGACCTATACACCATTTATAGCTGTATTACCAACGATATAAATAATGCTACTCATGGAGTCTCTGGAGTCTGGTCGCTCCGCGTGATCTTGTCCACTTGAACTACTTTTTAAGGAGAACAACGCTGTGTAGGTGTGATATTAATTTGAAGAGCCAGTGTATTTGGCATTTCGTAGTTTGTACCTAGCGCAACAGTGCAAGGGGGCGAAGTTTTGTGGTGCTCATTTGAATACAACTACTTAGCCTATTATACCATGCAAACCCAGTTCATAGTTGCATAATACATTCTGAACAATTTAGTCAAATTGACTAGAATACACATCAAAAGGAACACAAATGGAATCTAGTCAAATGTGTGACTAGATTCTAGGGTCAATTCTGAATGGGAAATTGTTAGGTTTGAGCAGAAAATAGTCATATATGAACAAAATCTGATCAAATAGTCGAGTAGATTCTGTTCGTGGTCCATTTGATATGTATTCTAGTCGATTTGACCAGATTTATGATAAAGATTTGACGTACAAAAATAGCAGAAATGTCGCTTGGAAAAGGAGTACCATATAGTTACCGGAGTGCAAATAGTTGTATTCTTGTTCGAGACTGTACTTGTTGCTTTCTATCGTTGCTCCTTTTTAGCTTCATGTACTTTATTGTATCATAATTGTAAGAACTGTTGCGCCCATAGATATATACTCCCTAACAGCCTAATATGTGCTAGTGTTGCTCAGCGAGTAGGCCCAACTGTATACTCTGATATAGACGCGAACGGGAGTAAGATAACGCACTTTTCGGGTTCAGTTATCATGGTCTCTCAGTGACTGACTGGCGGTTGATTCCTTCACATTTTATAAAGAGACATTAAATCAAGTGCATTATAATATGAAACATTACCGCTCTCATGGCAGTTCAGAGGATTAGTGACTGCGAAGTGCGAACGGCTGTTATTCGTTCGAGACACCTTCCACTGAGATTCATAGACTAAAAATTATATTAGTTATTTACGGTCGTTTCAACTATAGCAAGTAAAATGTTGAGAAAAATCGGGAATCCAGGATTTTCAGTCGAATATCTTGGATTTATTGCGGGAATGGGAATCCACAAATAGTCAGTGATATTACCTGCAGCGCTTTGTCCGAACCATGTAAGCTCGTATATATAATTGCCTGTGAAATAATGGCGTGCACAAATGGACGATTCAGTTTTGATTGGTCCTAATCTTAAAAATTTGGGCTGGTTCCCAGAAATTGCATTTGGGGTTGGAGGACACATAGATATGTCGATATCACTGGGTGCTAACGAGAAGTTCCATGTAGTCCAGGATGCGTTTAAATAATTCTATGTCACTAATTAATAGTTTCCTTCCCGACAGAGGGTCCCGTTTGTCTGAGGCCTATGACATCGCCAACCTCCGATCAGTTAAGTGCGGCATGTAATATTGTAATGTCGAGACTCATTCCTAGCGTGTTCCATTCTCTGTCAACCCGGGAGAGATCTTGCCGTTACAGTGACTCGGCAACTTTAGGCTAATATACTTCAACATTCTACACATACCGTATAGGCATATATACATGCATCCATGTTTTGACAACAATCCACTCTTACGGTCACACGTCGTGCCAAATAGTACAACTGTACTCATTCTTCCATTTCTGCGCTCCCTTCACTGGCGGGGATGAATGACTAGGCCCCTATGTACAATAAACTGAACACATGGCTATAGGCATATGCTTGTTGCCGGTTGTTTTATCAGGCTGTCCAGGGAGTTCATTCTTGTTCGGTTTGTCGCTTTGTTCACACAATTCCATATTCATTCATTGGCCTTCATTTTTCACCACACGTGTTGTAGCTCGCATTGAGTGAATGCTTGATCCATAAACCTGGTAAATACGATGTTCCAGTTATTTGGAACCGCGATTCTCCTCAGGGTCCACCGATTACATTTAGCTCCTTATCCTTAGCGCTGTACATGCACTAGTGTAGCAAAACCTCCGTAGGAGCTATTTAATTGGCATTCTCATTTCTTCGTATACCAATATACAGATTCTGTTTGAATGTTTCCGATTGAACTCCCTCGCTGTGTCGAAATAAATGCCCCTCGAGACCTTGATCGTCTGTTCAGTAATTACTCCATAGTTCGTTGATTCCCGCGTTCCCCTACGCGGAGGTAGACCTACTCCGGTGGCCATAGCCATATACACTGCTAGAAATGTTAGAATAGTTCGATTTCTCAAAACATGTGAAATCGAACTCGCTGTATAATCAGGTTTTGATGGTTTCAATCCAATTGAAGGGATATAAAGAGTTTTCCTTGCGTATATTTTGCGAAAAGAATCGCAACAGATTTCTCTCATGGTCGTAATATGCGGACATTTCTGCATTCCAGATAGTCGGATAGTTGAATCCCTCCTAAACCACACTCGGTACCGGAAAACAAGAATTTACCTAGAGTTCTGCAGCTGAAAATGATTTATGAATAAGTTAGTTTTGGTGAGCAGGAAGTTTTCATGAGCAAGTTGATTAATGATTACTTGTTAAACAGCTAATTTAGAAAGGAAACGACATCATTCCTAACAGTTTTCCATTCTGAAGGCTCTAATTATTTGCGAACGTTCAAAATCGGTAATATTGGGCCGTAAAACGCATTATTTCCCTTCAATAGCCTGGTCGACCTGGCACAATTGAACAATTCGTACAATGACTAGCCCACTTGCTGCACATCTTACGCCCCTCACAGAACATAACAGGGGTGGTTTTATACGTAACTCTACCTAGCGTGGTTCGTCTGGTGTCCGGTTTGGGAATTTACGCAAATGCATATCCAATATACTCGCATCGAAAAAATACTGTGTCCTCTTGGTCCATGAAGAAATTGCCAATATTTTCTACTTTTCAAACCTTGATAAATGAATGAATTTTTAACCCAGAAGACCCATCGTACGGTCAAGTCTGACTGTTTAACACTTTGACGACACTCTATGACACTGTTATGTTAATATGTTCAGTTGTTATTAACAATATCTCACTCTCACGTATTTCCTACCACCACATCGAAAATTGTTTACCAAAAAGACGCAGCTTCAGTCGGGTCGATAATTAGGCCTACTTTGTGTTGCTTTAACTTCTGCCCTTGGGTTCATTTTACGACATAACTTATTTTAAAAATAACCTCAGTTTTATAGTATCTGTACTTTTCGAGCCTCCTTGAACCTGTCCACTGCTTAATGTCTCCCGTCTATAACTTAAGTCGTCGGAAGGAAATTTAAGGCCTCATTCCCTCTCCAATGACATTGCGATTGCGTCTGCCAGTACACGTGCATTATGGCGATGGTCGGATGTACTGGAACTGTGATAGTGAATAGGCTATCTCATGCCCCGTGTTATCAATGTTAGATAGGCGACGTGGCCTAGCCTATCAGCTGACGTTTATCTGTGGCTTTTATAGTGTCGTTACAAAAACAGGAGGCGCGTACACGTGGTAATGGCATCAGTTCAGATCATAAATACGGTGGGTCATAAGATAACCGTCATAGCCTGGTAATGAAGCGATGCACGAGAATGAACTATAGGCCTGTTCGATCCGTGTGTGGTGACAATTATTGTATAGGCTTAGGCTATATGGGATACACACGTATTCAGTATATAGGCTGCAGGTGTGTGTTTGCTCGTATAGGCGGGGTAATGCGGTTTCGGGAATCAATAACCGAACAATGTTGATGCTAAGCCAGCATAAGGCCATGGAGAGTAAACACTTATATTAAAAGACGTAAATACGAAGCCATGCTATTTCTTACACATAACTGCAAACATTGCCTGGAACCAGGTGGGAAACAATGAGCATTCGACAATTCTAATGAACAATATTTTTGACATTACCCACTATATTACCCTTGTAGTTCATTCGTCGAACTTGATGATCCGCTAACATGACTGAAGTCTCAAAAACACGGCATCAAAGTCAACCACAGTGATATTTTGGCGGTGCCGTTTTCACACTATATTGTACACCATTGCAAAGACGGGCACACTAATCCCCGATAGTCTGACCTAATGAAAAACAGGATGATCACTTTTAGGCCGTTAGGTTGGTTAATAAATAACTCACTCACATGGGGAAATGAGTGAAGCGTTCGTTCTAATGCAATTATACTGCAAACATAGGCACTGCATGGCTGCTATCAAATGGTATACCATTATGACCGTGCATATAATCGTACAGGGCCGGCAGCCTGAGTGCAAAATTCATTTGATATGGGGCAGTCATTGTTAGCATGTATGTGGAAGAAATGTAAATTCAAGATATCTTTCCTACTTGTGAAGTGAGTGTATTCCTACCAGCTAATATATTGTTCCTAGCAACCATCCTATCATCGAAATCACAGCAAATCTGAATGGATTTGTTTTCATACTGAATTAAAACTGTTTTTTACTTCCGAACAAACGTTAGCCCAGCAACAGCTATGGATGACAGGATAAGCCCATATGTAATGACATTCAGGCAGAGAACAGAAGAACGAAAGTAAACATCCTTTCATGCCTGTTTTAATTTGGGGAGGAACATTTCAATCGGATTCTGAGTTTGGGGATACAACATGAAAAAATATGGAGGTTTTCGTTTTCCTCCTATATACGGTACGCTTACACGGTTACACTAAAGCGTCCCCCATACTATGACTCGATTTCGCACGCTTCCAATGCTCGAAGATGTCGTCGCAAGTATCCCACAGGCACGTGTATATGTACACGTCGTTAAACCTTGTCTACCCAACGTCAACGAAGCCTGAGGTAGAATTTCGGCCCCAGTAAATAAATAAACGACGTGAGAGGAATGGTCGCGATAAAACAAGAGCGATGCAGCCGACAAAATGAACACAGAAAAATTGTCAGGACAAGTGATGGATTCCAAGGCCCGGAGAAGAAATTGAGAGTAGACCTATAGGCGGATAGCCTACTTGGCTCACGTCTAAATTCAAGTATAGACTGTATACAGAGAGCTGGAAAAGTGCCATATTCGTGATAGCCTATGTAGGCCTATGCCGCAATGCGTCATGCGAAGCCAGCCGAGATCAAGTTGCAAAATTGATCCTACATAAAGGTTTGGCTAGTTTGGGAAAAACTTTCTGTTTACTGTTCACTATAAGTCTACAATTCAATCTGTTTTGCGGCCTCACAATCATTTGCCGTCAATATGGTACAACAAGCTGTGAATATTTGATGGTGTACGATACCACCCGTACGAATACTCTGGCACAAAAAGACAACCTTAACATCTAAAACGTTTTCTCAGCTGGGCATGATCACATATTGTGTACAGTGAACAATGCAATTATGTGTTAGGGCCTACTCCCTAACACGAACACACGTACATGGATGGTGATCGAATCAGTGTACTAGCGGCGAGAATTCCAGCTTTAGCATCGAAAACGTTCTCGGGATACTATTGAATACCTTATGGGAAGTTGGGAACGTTTATTCGGATCAGCCATCACCCAACCGTCCGATTAAAATATTTCAAAACATTCTGACAATGTTTTGAGAATATTTTTGTGAAGTTGTGAACAATCTGGTGCAGGCTCCTACTCCTAATATTTTCGTCTCCTTCACACACTTTTTAAAACAGCTTCACTGCACACAGCTATTTCTCGTTAGGATTTTGCTGCGGCTATATTACTTGTGCAAATTTCTTTTTCACTCTTGGGTGTCATCGCATTCAATTATAATTTGGCCTACAAAAAAAACTGAATAGTATAGAGCCAATGAGCTCAAGGAAATGAAAACAAATTCACGAGAAATTGTCAAACACACTATTCGGCACAATTGACAGTTGGTTAATTTTTCCATGTATTCTGGGGTTCTTTTAAAGTCGAGTAACCCTTTGAAATTGATCACAGCAGGAACTTTCTTCTACAGTTGCATTGCATAGTGGCATCTGGCCCCGTCAAATACATGAAGCTGAACTGCAAGGGCAACAAAACCTCTATTGCTGCTGAGTACCCTTCTCAACTAGATCAACTGGTGTCACTTTGTAGGAATGCCAATCCTTGGAAGCAAGCATACATACAAACAAACAAAAAAACAGCCTGTCAATATTGGTGTACGCACATCCTAGCCTGCTGGCCTACACTATGGCCACTACACGCTGAACTACATCAGTATCAGCGCCCAGGCATTCACACTGTGCCTACCGTGACGAATGTACGCCTAGCCTGCCAGCCGCGGTTGCGTGCGTGTAACTGGTCGGGATTCCCACACAAAGGGCGCCCTGCGTGATCTCTGTTTTATTCGGGGAAGGTATCAACAATCGGCCGTCAAAGGTCAAGCGCTGAGATTTGAGCTCCCCTTCGCGGAGGGTAGAGCTGGCGGGTTTGACGTACTGACGGAGTCCCAGGAATAACGATCCATCATCGATGGTTACCCAGATACCTAGCGATATGTAAAATCCGTCGAAAGTTTGCTTTTGTACGGCGCATGCTCGGCGGAGCACCCTCGTCGTCGAAATCGAGATTGCTGTGCCGGGGGCGCCATTCAGAAATACTGTTCCCTAGGGGTTAGCGGGGTGGTGTCTTCAATCGAAGAGTGGACATTAACACTTCATTGTCACTGTGACTTTGCACCTTCTTGATGGTGTACAATCGGTTTCGTAGCGATTGTGTTCAATGTACTTCAATTTGTTGTTCCCATCTTGTGCCCCGGCCATCTCAAACAACTTGGAGACGGTGATGTTTTCTATTATACAAACTTCGTCATTAACAGTGAAACTTTCTCTTCTTCTCGATCTACTTTCAGCTTTTCTCATTCTCACGACGGATCGCAATTCCATCGTCAGGATCTTCGCTGTAGCTGCTAACAAATTCGTGTGTATGGACAACCGCACAGGGGTCGTTTACGCTGCTGTAAGTAACTTAACCCTTTGAGTCCCGAGTTATTTTCGTGGAGGCAGCAGAGCGTGTTAATTGAAGCGCTTCCAGGACCCGAGTTGTGGTGATCGCATGTTCACCATATCAGAGAGCAGTCTTCACACACGTCCTTCCTCGTCCACCCGCTGGTGGAAACTGGTAGTAGACTACCGGAAATGGCTGTCACGTCGAGCGTTGCTCAGCGGAGCGTGACGCGACGTCACCTCTGTGAGTGTGCACGCAGTGTCTTGTGAAATACCCTTCGAGTCCCGAGTTATTTCCGAGAAGGCAGCGATGAGGCAGCAGAGCGTGTTAAAGTGCTTCCAGGCCTCAAGGTGTTGAAGAAAGTGACTAAGAAGTTGGAAGTGTATAAAAAATCCCATGTACAAAGAGGGGGCTTATTACTTCTCCTCTCCTCCCTTAACTCAAATTGTTTTGATAGTTGGTCAAGTCGGGATAATTATTGGCTAGATGTACCTGTGATTTCTATGGGATTCCAGGAATTTCTGTTCGAAGGTTGTCTAGGAGTCATTTTGCCTCTGATGGCAGAATAGACAAGCTGTAAAATTCCTCCTTGCCGAAATACTTCTGAGGACCAATGG
>JAODTT010410873.1:0-12573 GCA_025400115.1 Pentamera pediparva
CACGCATACATACATACACACATATATCCATACTTATATATGACTCGCGGACTTATCGACGTAAGCACCGTGCACTTTGCGATTACTGATTAGGTAATGGCTGAGCAAGATACATGGCTTTTCTTCAGTACACAACCAATACGAGAATTGGCGAGACAGAACGTCCCTTTTTCTATTCTAATTTCCTTACTGTTTGGCGCCATCAATTTGGTCCCGTCATAATGCACCAAGTACCAATGTCAGGGAAGTTTCAAAAGATCGCTCTGCGCACTGCTCTCGTATGAGGTGCAGTGTGTTTCCGCATGAGACCATCGATGGACTCGAGTGACCTCTGAATCCATATCATCATCATCCAGTCATCATTATCATGCAACCGCGAACTGACCCATTGTACAATCTTACATTTATGGTTCTGTGCTTGTAGCGATTTCCCTCGAAGGATTGCTCTGCAAACTGTTCGTGAAGTTCAAGTCTGCATTCGCATGTACTCGAGTGACCTTTGGCGCCATATATCACTATCATAACATTGATGCGCCGAAAATTTGATGAGATTTCTGGTAGGTGCCCATTTGATTCGATTTCTGCTCTATTTGACCAGGGAGTTTTTGGAGTGTACAATGTAGCCACTATATATATACAATTTGTATGAAATGTAAAAAATGACCCAAATGTCCTGAGGCTCGGAGAAAATGAGACCGTTGAAATGCGCATGCATGCTCGAGTGACCTTCGGCGCCATATCGTCATCACAACATTATAATGCAGCCGTGAACCTATTTGAGTCATAGTCGCAGTAGAAAGTAGAAAGAAATTATAACACCATAATCTGACTCTAACTTGTGTTATAACATCTCCGATGGCTATGGTGTATGAAATAACTCGTGTTGTAAGATCACTAATTGTCATCGTTAGTTTGTGTGCATTCTATTCGTATCGGGTGCATCTGAAAATTCTGCTTCGAGAAGAATTACGAATGATGTAGGCTTGAAACAACAATCGGAGACATCCCGGTATGGCGTTGTGATCGCAGTTCATTGTGGTGTGTAACAGTATATCAAAGCGGGTCTTCATATCAGTTTGACAAATTACTCTGGTGGAATGAAAGTGCAATGCCACCATTCCAGGTACCGGCAGCTCGTCACTCCACGTATAATCGTGAAAATGACATTTTTTGTTAAATTTAGTAGATGTCTTCAAATCATTGTTTTGTCTATATGATTTTCGTCCGCAGGGTACAAGTACTATAAGTTATGTTTCTTTTCCACCAAGGGTGAGTTTAAGGCTAATATCAGCAGCTCACGTTTCAGTCCACATGGGCCCATTAGTTCAAACGGCTGAATGAAGAATTGGATTCCAGTATTAACTAACCGCAACCCAAAGCGGTGATCAAGGATTCGATCTTTACACCGAAAACATGCGTATGTTAAATCCCCCAGTCGTCTGCTGGTCAGAGTTACAACATTGTCGCCGCCCGTTTGATCATGGGCTTTTAAAGTATCGAATATGTACTTTTATATCCTTGTATTCCGTATCCACCTTCCACTCTTTCCCTAGCTGCCTAGACGGTGAGTCTCTAAACAACATACGATAAGGATCTTACACCTGGGTTCTCAATGCAAGTCCCATTCAATTCCCGCATACTTGTGGGGTCATTGAAGGCGAGACACGCTCAAATATTGTTTGTATAAAACTTTGGACCCCGTAATAAAACTTTGGTCGAGGCGACGGTGTCATTTACCTGACGTCACGACTCGAAAAACTTCTTAGTGCAATTCGATATCGACACGGTAAATCATCACTATAATATGTCAATGCAAAATGAGTCCCGATATACCAGGGACCATTACTGAAACTTCCCGTTGACGAGACGGACAGTCCTATAGATCACTATCTCCATAGAGGCATTATGGCAGGGAAAGACCACAAGACTACAAAGGGAAAGACTACTTGCCCTCAGAGCCTCTAGTGCAGCTGTCGCCGGGGCTCAAACTGTACTGCCTGACTGTTGGAATAATGTGTTGTTTGTCCGAAAAAAAGAGTGATGTGTTTGTCTCTCTAGGACTGGCTCAAACCAAATTCACGTTAATTAGGGTCTACACTCAGAGAATTGTTTCAATGCAGTCAAGAACTTGCCAGTATACCTGAATACCGCGTGAAGGAAAGTGTACCATAACCTGCCAGAGTCGTTAGCTGCAGCTGCTTGTGGTAGATGATATACAAGTATTTTTAGCCGATCTACCCAACGGGCATACTCAGTCATGACGATTCTTTGTCGTGACGTCATGCAAACGGAACCGTGCATTATTATCCGGACGAGACGCTTAGAAACACATCAAAGGAACCAAGAAACAATTTATCAGAATAGGCCTATGTTTTCAACTCATACCATTGAAGAGGTATACGTCATGCATACAGCACCGTCAATTATTCGTCGAATGTTTCTAGACAACCTTGTGCTGGTCCATTCCCTGTTGTATTGATGCAGGAAGATAGTAACTTCTGTTCGGTGGATGAGGGGGTAAAGGAGGGCTTCACATCCTTTCTCATGATCGCACTTTTGGAGAATTTGAAAATGCATCGTATACTTGCACATTGAATGTAGTTTATTAGCAGCGATGAAAAAACATCGTATATGGCACACAATGTATTTTGTCTATGAAGCAACAACAATAAATTTCTTTCAGTAATTAACAATTAATAAATGAATGAATAATGAATGATTGAAAAAATAGCAGCATTGAAAAGGCCTATTTCATTTTTAATTTCTTGACTTCAGTCGACAAATCTATGCAGTCATGACAGTATGTGTGTGTGTGTGTGTGTGTGTGTGTCTGTGTGTGACGCCTTGGCTTGTGGAGAGGATAACTAGACCCCACCTGGATGGATCAAGCTCATACTTGGTATGTGGGTTCCTAAAAATGAGCACATGATTCCTATTGTTTTGAGGTCAGGTAATATGGTATGTATCTTTCTCATGGGGAGTACAAGAACCCTATTGTTTTGAGTATAGACCGGGGTCATTTCCGGTAAGAAATAAGAAAACTTGCGAAAAATTGATATTTTGGCAAATTTTGGCTTGTTAACACGATAACTCGACCCCACCTAGATGGATCGAGTTCATACTTGGTATGTGGATTCCTCACGATGAGTACATGATCTCTATTGTTTTGGGGTCAGGTCAAAGGTCATCGGAGGTCACCAGAGGTCAAAGTGTGAAAAGCTTGTGAAGAGCATAAGTCCTGAATGCTTGGTCCGATCAATCTGCAATATGGTATGTATCTTTCTTATGGGGAGTACAACGACCCTATTGTTTTTGGTATAGACCGGGGGTCATTTTCGGTGAAAAATAGGAAACTTGCGGTAATTGATATTTTCCAAATTTCGGCTTGTGAAGAGGATAGCACGACCCCACCTGTATCGATCAAGCTCATAGTTGGTTTGTGGGTTCCCCATAATGATTACATGATCCCTATTGTTTTGGAATCAGGTCAAAGGTCAACTGAGGTCACCAGAGGTCAGAGTGTGAAAACTTGGTGAACATGATAAGTCAAGAATGCTTCATTTGATCAAGTAGAGAAACGGTAAGTTACAGTGGAGGTGGAATCAATTATTCGATCATGCAGCCTTTCCTCTTATTTATGTAGTCACAAAAGTCACAACAGGAGTGGTAAAATCGAGACGCAGTACAATTACCCCTGCAATAATGGAATGCTCCTACATGAAGAGGTTGAGCCTATTTTCATGGTCATATAAAATTACCCATGCAATAATGGATCAGTCCTACATTGAGAGGTGGAGCTTATTGTCATGGTAATATAAAATTACCCATGTAATAATGGAATAGTGGTTTGAAATTACCTATGCAATAATTGAACAGTCCTCTAAGAGGGGCCTATTTTTGATAGATTGACAGAATATGAAAAGTAGAGAGCTGAGAGGTTAAAGTCATCATAATTATAACTATATGAAATATTCATTTTCTAGGCAATGAGCTGAAATGTTCACAAGGTACCTCCACAACATGAGTGTATGAAGCTCATGTGTTGCTGTGTACCCATGGTGTCTGCCTACAAGTTCGGGATCTCTACTTCTTTTGTGTTAGATCAACGGTCATCAGCAAAGAGTCAAGGAATCACTAAGCCTTTTGGCTTTCTGGTTTAATTACATGTGGTGCAAATCACTAAAACATTGATAACCTGTACCTGAGTTTTAGTGGGTGCATGAGTATATGGTATACGATGTATTTTACTAATGAAGCAGCAACAATAAAATCCTTTCGGTGATTGAAAAAAAAATGATATACTGGTATGATTATAGACAGAACAGCTGTAGCTTTCTTTATTTCATGTGCCCGAACGCTGCTAAGAAAGTTGAACGATCATGATTATACTCAGTCCTTTCCAGATACGGTATAGCGCCGTTTCAGGGCTGCTATCAATTCGTAATCATATTCAATTCATATGCCAGGTGTTATATGTTTCTCTTACCCAATTTTATGTTCTATTTTTATGGTCAAGTTTCCAATCGAACCGGCACACAAATCACTCAAACGAACACCTGCACTTCAATTAGCATATTATTCTCACGAAACTTCAACAAACTCCCTTGGCCTACGTGAGCAGTGTAATTTTTTGGGAAAAAATGATATAGTGGTTAGATAGTACTTAGCCACAGTAGCTACTTTGTCTGGAAATTTCCCAGCATTAGTCAGAAACTGTCTGGGTTGCGTCGGGAAACATCGAAATTATGGTGTCATTTCTTCTCCATGCAGTTTACCACTATATTTCTGATCGATCCGACGTTCATCAAGGTGTTTTCACTGCTTCTTTACAATAATATTCAGTTTATCAGCTAATCGCAACACGGTGTAGGCGACTGTTTTATGCTCATACGGTTTGATAATATCATTGTGTATATTCCGCGCATACAGTACGTTGTCGGTCATCACACATATTCAGTGTTGAAAATATCAGGGTTAAGGTTGAGCCATGTTGTGGAGTGACATTGGTGACCAATTTAGTAATAATGGCGCATATAGAATACAGTACAGAGCTATATTCATTCACACTAGCGTTGCTCTAATGACTGTCGGCTATAACTAACCTGTGTAGCAAGGAATCCCGACGCAGTTTGCGTTTTGTTCGAGGATTGTCTGTTCATTTTTACCTCGTTCAGTTTACATCATTGCGTATATATATATAGATACGGGGACTGTGAAATATCGTGCAGAATTATCTTCTGGCGTGGTCAGAATAATTCAACCATGTACATTCCATTTATTCCTTCTCCTATTTTATTCTCCTGCATGTTATTATAGGCGTTTGGCGGACCATGTTCTCATTATGGGGAACTCACATACCAAGTATGAACTCGATCCACCCAGGTGGGGTCGAGTCATCGTTTTAACAAGCCAACATTGGTCGAAAAAAAACAATTTTTCACAATTTCCAAATTTTCCCCCGAAATACAAGGGATCATGTACTCATAATGATGAACTCACATACCAAGTAAGAACTTGGTCCGTCCAGGTGGGGTCGAGTCAGTGTAAACGAGCCAAAAAATTGGAATTTTAGAAAAAAAATCCAAAAATAGACCTCCGGTCTACACCAAACACAAGAGTTTGACCTCCGGTGTCCTTTGACCCGACCCCAAAGCAATAGGGATCATGTACTCATTATCGGGAACCCACATACCAAGTGTGAACTTGATCCATCCTGGTGGGGGTCCAGTTATCGTGTCAACAAGCCAGGCGACGCATACACACATTGTCATGACTGCATAGATTTCTCCGGTTTCATCAAGGAATCAAAAAGCCACTATAGCTGTTATTGGCAGAGTCGATATTGTCGAGATGGCTGGGGCATTCTTGTTTACGGATTGCCGTGAAACATCATTACCCATAAATTGGCGAAAAGTACACTGTCCCACGTCCTTGCCACGCGGGATAAAACAAGATTGGAATTGACTCCCTCAACTCTTCCCCTTCAGCTGTTCAGTCGCTGGGTTTCCCTCTGTCCTAAAGCCGCACACAATAATTCGAGGAATGAAACGCAAGGGACCCAAAGGACGACCGAGATGTTCCTGAAAGTTCACGGAATGTTTAGCTGGTATAAGGGTTAGGACTTTACTATCTCAGAAGATTTGCGATGATGCAGAGATTATGAATCATTCATGCAAATTTGAGCCTTCAAAGCCTATGGTCGGACCAGCAATCTGAATGTAGCCGGCTCGAATCCGGGAAAGAGCATGTCAGTTTCTTCTATATATCTATCTTCTAGCGAGTACATCCCTCCAACGGAGTATTGTCGTACTCTTTCCTAGACATGAAGAATCAAACCGGTTTGCCAGGTAGCCCAAGTAGTCGGGAGAGTTCGGTTGCAGTGAGCACGACCTCTTAGGCTCTTATTACCGATCATCGCGCAGTTAATTCTGGCCGTTGTTGCGTCCCAGCCCACTCAGCTGTGAATGTGATAAGTAAACTACCTAGTGTAAGCACTGGGAAGGGAAACTGTCCATGCGGCACTGATCCCGCCGTTCGGACAGCAAGATCCGGCAGGCTAGGGTGTCGGGATCAATTAAGCAGCGTACAGTATGCCCCAATTCCAAACTTTTTCTTCTTCTCCTCTTCTTCATACAAATTGAGTTATTCTCCATTCTCCACTTTCTCCGGAATGTACAGACCTCCTTGCGTCACTAACAACAGTATCGGGCGTACAATTCTTGATCGGACCACGCAACGTGACGCGACAGCTAGGCGCAAAACGACATGGCTCATTCACATAACATCGGGAATACATGCAGGCATGGTCAACTCTATGTGTCAAATAAATGGGCAACGATCTGCACCATGCCTGCATGATCGAGCCATGCGTTTACGAGCGGCATATCAGAGCGTAGATGGCCAAGCGAATGAGCTCGTGGTCCAGAGGTGGCGGGTTCGAGTCCAGTCCATGTAGCAGGCATACCCGTCAGCAAGGTATCCAAGTGCTCCTCTCCACCCAGGAGGAGTATATATACTCCGCGGGAACAGGGACAATAGTGTCAAGAACCACTGGATGGACATGTGGCCTATATAAGAATATAGTATTATTTATGCACAGAAGGGCATAAAGTTCCCTCGACTTGAAACGAGGAATAATCTAATCAGACAAAAGGTAGGCTCGACCCACCTATGCTTGTTTAGGCTCTCGTGTTTATAAGCAAAGGGTTACTCACACAAATACACGTCTTGGGTGGTTGCATCCACATATTCTTCGACCAACAAAGGAATGAAAACAAAAAACATTAATTTCTGCGAATTCACTCCTGTTTTTACAGTACATCCAAATTAATGAGAGACCGAATCACCGAATGCGTTACATTTCCGTCCAAAGTGTCATTTGGATTTTACATGACTCCGTTCCGTTTCGCCACGTTCCAGATCTCATCCAAAGTTATCTGCCGTTTCTGCATGCAGGGGAAGACGATGCCGACAGAGTGCTCTCGGTTGATCTGTTCCGCTTCGATGCTCTCTATCGGGAGGGTACCAACCGGGACCGGGAAATTTGCCTCTAGGAAGCTGCCGGTGATGTCTTCGATAGTGACGCTGACGGGACACCTCACAGACTTTGTGGTCGTCATGGTCGTACAGACGTTACCGTCCACCATGGCCTTGGTCGGCTTCCCTTTGTCTGCGTTCAGCGCATCGCAGAAGGCGAACGGGTAGGCCGCACAGCCCCAGTCGAAGGTCGCGGGGTAGTTGGTGATACAGATATGCTCGCCAAGGGCGTCGTCGAAATCTTTCCCCACGGTGGCGTCATCCTGACAGTCTGCAGAGCGTTCGACGAGTAGCTGGAGTCGGTCGACGCCGTTCAGCAAGGTGATCACGGTGATCGAGTCTGTTACGGATTCTAATGTGATAGAGTCGATTCTGGTGACCTTCTTATAGTCTGTGTAGTAGGGGACCATCAGGGGGCGTTTCTCGTCGGTGTAGGCATCTAACTCGAGGAGGACACGCTCCCCACTGGCCACTACTGGTAGAACGATGAAGAGGACCACGCCCACCGTGGATACCGATGCCGTGGCGAGGTCGTCGCCAAGTTCGGCGCTAAGGGTCATGTCCTGGACGCGGTCCAAAGAGACGATAATCTCGCTGTAGAGAGCGGAATCGTACTCCGTTTCGTCGACGTCGGAGGCTAGTTGAAGCACCATACCTTTGGAGAGAGTAAACGTATATATATTGGTGAAAATTCACGCATTGACAACAATCGTGTGGCATACCGGTATATGATAAGGTTAGAAACACACATTGGAATTGCCTAACATTACTTCGAGGCCCAACAGATCATTCACCAAATATATAAAACAAATCGGACGGCTCCCGACAAAAACAAAGGGGTTGTTATGAGAAACATCCATACTACAAAGTATGCGCTTAATCATCCAGTCCACTTTAAAATTTGGCCAAATAACAATTTTGATAAGTTTCCCATTCAAACCAGAAAGCCCAAAAAGGCCTAGTGATTCTTTCACCACCTTCGTGACTTTTTCACCTGACCCCAGAGCAACAGGGATCCATGTTCATGTTCCCCAGTGGCGTACCCAGGATGTTTGTGAGAGGGGAGGGGGATTTATTCGAGTACCTAAGCTCAGATTCCTCAAAATTATCTGTACATTTGTCCATCTGAGGGGGTGGAGGCATGGGCTTCCTGGGTACGCCACTGATGTTCGCCAGCAAACAATATGGTTCTTGTACTCCCCATAATGAAACTACTGACCAAATATCAGCCTGATCGGACTTATTGTGTTGACAAGGTTGTTGGATAGGGATCATGTACTCATGGGGACCCACATACCATATCTGAAGGCTCTATTTATCGTGTTAACAAACCGAACTTGACCAAAATGTCAATTTCCCTAGAAAATGACCCACCAAAAAATTGGGTTATATTACCTCACACTCAATTTCAGCTGGATCCGACCAAACATTCTGGACTGTGTCAATGAGGTTTACAGAACGACCTCTGTTGACCTGGAATGACCTTTGACCTGACATCAAAACTACAGGGAGCGTGTACTCTAGAAGTACTAACATATCAAGTAAAAGTTTCATTCATCCAGGTGGGGTCGAGTTTATGTTAACAAGCTCAAATCGGACAAACAAAAATGACCCTGGTCTACATAGAAAACAACGGGGTTCGTATACCCCCCGCATAAAACAACTGACCAAATATTTCAGTCTGATCGGACTAAGCATTCCGGAGCCTAGAAAATTATGGGGGAACCCATATACGAAGTTTGAGGTTCATCCATCCAGGTGGGGTCAAGTTATCATGTTAACAAGCTAAAATTGGCCAATCAATTTTTGCTTCAAATTTCCAACCGGCAAGTAACCGAAGAGCCGAAAGGCTACGTGATTCTTCGGCATCAGATGACTTTTTACACCTAGCCTCGAAAATAGGTTTCATATTCAGAGGAAACGTGTTTAGTCAGTATGTGCTTCCCCATGCAGACCTGGCCAGCCATGCATGCAGTTCAGTGTTTTTACAACTTCCCTGACACAATGTCCACATATCGTCACTAGGAATGAACTCGGCATGAAACAATGGAAATATAGCGCTTTCATCGAGTTCAACTGGATCATACCAATCATTCTGGACTTATTTTCACAAGGTTTTCAGACTGACCTCTGACCCTAAGAAAAATAGCGTCTATGTTCTCATCATGGGGAGCATACACACCAAGTATGACACCACATTTTTAACTTGATCGGAGCGGACCGAGCATTCTTGGCTAATTTTGTTTACAAGTTTTTTCTGACTGATCTCAGATGACCTTTTGATCCCCAAACAGGGTTCAGGGAAACATCATTGGGTCAAGTTATCGTGTTTACAAGCTCTATTCCTTTTTTTTTCACCGAGAACAACCTCTGGTTTTTACCAAAAACAATAGGGATCTTGTGCTCACGATAGATTAGCTGACATAGCAAATTCAGCTTGATAACACTGGACATTATGTCCATCTATTTTTCAATCCTTGCTGAAGGCAAAAGGAATATATGCAGTCACACAGATGTGCGTATGTGTCTGTGTGTGTGTGTGTGACTCTTTGTCAACACGATATCTAACGAACACGAGCTGGAAGTTCAAATTTGGTGGGTTGCACATGTGGTGAGGATGAACTCCATTGTTTCGTGTGTGAGCTCAAGGTCATTAAAGGTCATGAGAGGACAAAGTTCAAAAAGCTTGTCAGCACGATATCTGAAGAATGCAAGTATCTATTAGGTTCAAATTAGGTATGTGGGTTGCACATATGGAGAGGATGAACCCTTTGGTTTTGGGTGTTAGGTCTAGGTCATTCAATGTCTGGAGAGGGAAATCCTTCAATATCTTGGCAACGAAAAATTTCAAAAGGGTTCCGTGATGGAAAGTTTTGTTCGTCTGTGTGAAGTAGTACTGCATGTGTAGATGGAAGGGAGGAAAGGAAACAATATGGGGAAGAGGAAAGGAGAGTGATCTGGGAGCAGAAAGGTGGTTTGGGGAACAGGGGGTGACGGGGAGTGTTAGGGAAGAGTTGAAATGTGTTTGTCAATAGATGGGAGGGTGGGAGAAGGAGGGAACAGGGCCTGGGGCAATTTGGGGAACGGAACTGTATCACATTATCGTAGAAGAGACTCATAATCTTAGTTTGTATCGGGGCTCGGATTGACTCTTGGTGTCACTGGGAGAAAACAACAAGGAGCAAGTAAGAGGTGTTGTGTAAGTTATCAAGAGAAATGCGTAGTCCGATACCAGTTCCGGCCGGAGCTAAATAATGGTTTCCGGTGCAGCCCTAGCTTTTTGTTCTCCTGCTGTGTTAAATTCGACCCTGTGCCCACATGTGATGTCGCCAAAATGCGTCCATAGGACACTACCACGATAAACGCATCGACTTGCCAGTTCTAGAATCAACGATGCCTTGCTGTGGCATAGTTCCTTGTCTATTTTCCAACCTAGACGACAGAACGTGTATTGTAGTGTTACCGTACCAGTATCAGTACTATCAGTTACCGTATGATATATCGTATCACAGATGTAATGGATAAACACCAGTGTCCAGTGTCCAGAGTATTTCCATGCACGATAAATCAACGCACCATGTGTCGAGACAAGACCACAATGATGCGGTGTGATTCCTCGTCTTGTATCTGCTAACTTGTCACAAACCCAATATGATTTATGATTCTTCCCTATCCTGACTTTGGCATGATGTCGAATACAATCGGAATCATTCTCTCCATATCTGCTGGTCACATACCCAATTGGAACATGATATATGCTTGCATTTTTCAGACATCGTGATGACAAGCATTTTGACATTCGTCCTCTCAATACCTTCACATAACGCTAAAAACAATAGTTCTTAAGTATGTATATCTATAACCCATGCAACTAATTTGAACCTGATGAATGCTTACTCTTCAGATATTGCGCTAACAAGCTTCTGGAGTTCTGTCCATTCTTGACCTTGGATGTCTTTGATCTGACAACCCAATTTGAAACCTGGTACATGCTCGCATTCTTCATAGGTGATGCCATAGTCAAAATTGTGGGGGCGGAAGTACCATTCAGCCCCCCAGTTCTCAGGTCAGAAATCTCCTTTATTATGATATACCGTATCTATTGCACTAGATTGCATCTAAACCCACTCTAGGCTTCACTGTTAGAACTCTCGCCTACACCACATTGTACAATAACCACCCAGAAATGCAAGCATTCTTCGAAGTGTAAATTGACTGGCATCCCCCTTAAATGCCCAGGTCAAATACCAATCTTCATCCCCTCCTGAAAAAAGCATTTATATCTAAACATGTTTTCATGGAAGGGAAAATATGAAAAACATTCATCGCACCAAATCGTTTATAGACTAAGAAAATACGATTGTATTTCCAAATCGGAGTGGGTGCTCGGGTGACAAATTGCAGCTGGGGCCTTCTAGAGGTTAACAAAATTCCCGAAGGGGAGCAGGACACCCCCATATACAGTACTTCTCCAAGAGTAGTTCATCAACATTCTTCCCCAACGTAATCTTCTAATGGAACTTCCTGCTCGCTCTGCACCTTTTAGCGAAAGATCAACACATGGACTTGGTGAAAATTCAAAATTATTTCCAAAACAGGGTGAGTGTTCACGTGTGCTACATTGAGATAACTGCAACTGCAATGGTATGCAGCAAACATCAGGTTACAAGGACAGTACAACACAGCCATACTAGGCCCGTACGCAGGGGGGGGGGTCGTTGGGTTCGGAAGAATCCCCCTTCGAGAACGGACCACCCTTTCTGGAATTCGAACCCCCTCTCTGAAAAACGAACCCCTGTGATTTCAGGTGCAGGGTTCGTCGACAAGACAAGAAATATCAACTGAATGGACCTAATTTGGTTATACTGTAGCGAACGGATAGGCTATAGATTAGTCAGATTGGTGACGCTCCGCTTACATATAGCCTTAAATCTTGGACACGCGCAGACGGTTCACTATTCCAAAATGTTGTCCCTAGGGTAAGGGTAACACTTCGATCTTAGGCCAGAGTGTTCGTTGGTTATTATTATGCCAAGA
>JAODTT010411984.1:0-12572 GCA_025400115.1 Pentamera pediparva
CTCCCAGAGTTCAAATCTGATGATCATGAAAGTTGGTCATCATCATCAGGTACCAATGCTACATAGGGGGTGTTCAGGGATTCAAGGTCAAAGGTCATCTAGGGGTAACTTTGGCCAAAATGGTCATCTTGAGGGCCATATGAGAAAAATGCTTCTCCCCCCACAGATTGAATTTGATGAACATGAAAGTTGGTCAGTATCATTATTGATCGATGGTACATGTAGGGTGGTGAGGAATTTGAGGTCATCTAGGGGACAATGTTGACCATTTTGTCTGAACGGTCAAGCAGCTTCTACTTCTACATAATTGATCGAATGATACTCCCACAAAATTGATCAGATAATCAAGAACGTAGGCCAGTAATATCATTGACCAATAGTTCATATGCGGTGTCAATGTATTCAGGGTCAGAGGTCATTCCGGGGTCAATCTCAGTCATTTTGTTCAAACAGTCAAGCGGGCTTCTACACCTAAAAAATAGGTCAAATGATCATGAAAGGTGATCAGCACTATTATTGACCAATGGTACATACGAGGTGTTGAAGTATTTTGGGTCAAAGGTCATCTAGGGGTCAATTTCGGCCATTTTGTTTAAGTGGTCAAGTGGCATCTCCTCCAGAATAGATGGGACAGTATTATCATTGACCTCTGGTATATATGGGGTGTCCAGGAAATTTAGGTCAAATGTCATCTAGAGGTAAATTTTGACAATTTTGTTCGAATCGTCAAGCTGCTTCTCATACGGAATAAATTGGATGAAAAAAAGGTTGGCCAGCAAGTCAAGGGTAATCTAGGAGTCAATTTTGGCCATTTCGTTGAAACGGTCAAGCGGCTTGCATTCAAACCGGATAGATCGGATGATCGAACAATTGGTCAGTATTTGACCGATTGTACCCGTACATTGGTGTTGGATCCAGTGGTCATATTGATGATTTTGCTAATTGCAATTTCACACAAATATTCCACACAAAACTCCTGCAATTACAGGTGAGCTACTGTGGCATTGGCACTCTTGTATGAGTTGACGTGATAGAACAGGCGGCGACAATGTTGGAACCTCCGCACGGTCCCCAAAAGCCCAAGTCGCCTGCTGAGCTGTCGCCACGCGTTAGATTTGATGTAATCAAACGGGCGGCGACAATGTTGGAACTTTGGCCAGGAGACGACAGTGGGGCTTTAATTCGACTCTGGCGAGAAAAAGTTCAATCAGCCAATCAGAAAATAACTTTGATGAGACACAAAAGAAAAAGCAAGTACGGCTTAGGTGTGAGAAACTGACAGTAGCCTATATATCCGTATATCATTCTCAACTTTCAGCCAAACGAAAATTGGGTAGGCCTAGTCAATCGGCTGACCGAAAAGAGAAGTAGCCTACTCAGACAGACATCCACACCCCCTCTCGATCATATCCACGTCCTACGCGCCCGATCACGCTAGTGTTGAGAACTTGAGGGTCTAGTCCCACTTACCTCCCTGATTCTACCTTAATTTGACTGCGATCTCTCAGACGAAAAGTGAAGATTCGTCCAGGTTAGGGAATGGGGAATCGCTATTGGGTCATCGTAGGATTTGCAACTTGTCCATACCAGCCACGGTCCGTACTCCGTGCAAGGTACGAGAAATGTCACTCATTCTTATGAATAGTTGCCAGTTGGCAACACTTCTGCCTGCTGTTGGCAGTGCTTCCAAAAACGTCAGCGGTGCAGCCAGATATTTGTTTTGGAGAGGAAAGGGCTGGGAAGATGAAAGGGTTTGATAATACTGAATATCTTTCGGTTGAATCGCAAGGAAAGTGTATTTTTGGCCAGAAACTAGGCCAAAAACGCTACTTGTGGTTCTGGTCACGTGGCTAGGAGGCGCTTTGCTTAAACTGTGTTCAAGGTTCACGTGTGGATCGACCAAAACAATTATTTCTACTTGTGATGTGGTCGAGTGGCTACAGTCAATGGTCCGCGCTCGCGCGGTCCGAGTCCGAATCCTCCGCATTCCTATTTTATTTGTTTTTCCTATGGGCACATTTTCGACTGCCATAAATATGTACAGATGTTGCATATATTTTCGGGAAGTGGTGCACGTTTGTTTGACATGGGATAGTTGTTTCAAGGCTACGGGGACATTTGAAGAATATACCTCGCCGTTAGAGCCGCAAAACTCAGTCAAATATAAAATCATCGTAAACTGCGGAACTGCCATGAATATTTACAGATTTTTGCTTTTTTCCCAAGATTTCCCAACCCAGGGGAGGGGGAGAAGCGGCTACATAGGTGGGCGCGAGACGTATAAGATAATGTTCGTTCATTGTCTCCAGATTACCGAAGATAGCACCTTGGGGCATTAACATTACTGGCCTAAATTTGTTATTTACCTCGAAAACGAGTTTTCTTATTAGCTTCCTAAGTGGACTCGCTCTAGGCTGGCGAGGCGCGTCTGAGGTGCGTCGTTAATGTCATCACGTTGTCTCAGGAATTACCCCACCTTTCATTTGTCTTAATTCAGCACCATTTTGGGTGTTTAGTCTCCAGGCTAAAAATTCGTCCGATTTTTCCAGCGAGTGAATCTGCTTGCCCGCACGAGGCCAGTCACACAGGATTGTTTGGGAGGGGGCTTCTGTCATCATGGGCAGCGATCCTGTGGAGGGGGGGTCATCCCCCACCCCTAAAATTGGAAGAACCTCTATTTACTTTCAATTTTTTACACAGTAACTTTTCGAAAATAGCTCATGTCCCCTTAATATTTTGACCGATCGCCACTCATTTCTGGCAGTCTCTCCATACACCTACAAATCTTGTCAGCGCGATATCTGAAAAAAGCAAGCATGTAATAAGTTCAAAGAAGGTACCTGTATGTGGACTGCGCGAAAACTGGGAATGAACCCTGTAATTTTCGCTGTTATGGTCAGGATAGTTCGAGGCCATCCAGGGTTATCACTTATTATATATCCACGACGTATGGAGCGTGGTTCACATGATAGTGGGGAAAACTTGGTTGTTCATAGCTGGACATGTGGATACAACAGCATTGCTGCACCTGTTTTCTTTTTCTTATCATGATTTTACTTTTGAATCGACCCTATAGAACACGTGTTCCCGTTTTCCCCCTTCGACGTCACAAGACATTTGGGATTTCCTCATCTAGTAATGAGTCCTGCTTACTACTTAACTCACTCCATGTAGTGCACATCTCCTGTTGTTCGCACATGGCACACATGTCACTCAATCGTGTCCCCGGGCTGGGGGACTTTCATAAGGGCAGCGACATAGGCTACATCGCAACCATATACAATGTAGGCCTACCTCCCAAAGCCCCCATTTACACTTGGTCGAATTGAAGCAATTGAGATCAAGTACCTTGCTCAAGGGTACTACATAAACTCGAACCACAACCAATGTATTACAAGTTCTACGCCCTGAACCGAATAGACCACCGAGCTCTCACGGGCCTGCAGATGAACGAACAAGATCATTTATATTCCGTACTGTCGAAGCGGTTGTGATCGAAACAAAAAGAATATGATCGATTAAAATACACTCGCCAATAATTCTTCGAATTTTTCTCACCAGGGGCTCGACGAACAATTTGAAAAATGAAGAAAGACACTGAAGCAAAAGTAGAAGGCTATTAATTAGGAATATAGTGTATATTATAGACTGCGAAAGTGAGGGGAAAAATAGTTTCCGGGATTTATTCAATCCAAATGGGCGCTCACAATTCTTGAGAGGGGAATCCATCAGAAAGAATAGAATTTATTTTTGATAAATCTTCATCGTTAAGATTAGCGGGAGTTCCATCTAGCCTATACTTTGATGAATGATGGATTAGAAGGGATAAATAAAACTGCAGTCTGCGTAGAGTAATTACGGTGCCCATTATTGGTATAATAACATTAAAAATGGAAACAACACAAATCTACTCGGGCAGTATAATCCTCAAAATGGAAAGTTGGGAGCATACACTGTGAACAGCGCTTGGCCGCGGGTGTTTTTTCGCCCACTGATGATGTCCATACGCTGGGACCAGTATAACGGACCCCCACAGTCCCGGACACCCAACGAGGAAAGTCAAATTATGAAGGATTCTGAATAACAACACACACGGAGAGAGCACCCAAAGGGTAGAATAATAAACATAAATTTATAAAGCGACATATATCTAACAACATAATCCGAGGCGCTGTGCAGAGCAAAAAACACAAACGAAAACCTGATATCAGTCAAGGAAAACCTCATTAAACAGATGGGTTTTCAGCAGAGATTTGAAGGAATTCACATTGTTACAAACCCTTATGTGTGAAGGCAAGGCATTCCACAAAGCGGGTGCCGCTACTGAGAAGGCTCTATCCCCGAACGATTTAGTCGAAGATTTGGGGACCTTAAGGAAGTTCTGCTTAGATGACCGTAAACCCCTTGAGTGAGTGTCATAACTAGTGAGGAGATCCTGGATATAATGGGGCGAGCAGCCATTTAGGGCTTTCCAAGTGAGTAACAATATTTTGAAAATGATTCGTTGTTCAACAGGGAGCCAGTGTAGAGCACGAAGTGAGGGGCTAATGTGGTCGTGTTTACGCACGCCGCAGACGGCCCGGGCTGCAGCATTTTGGACCAGCTGAAGACGGTGCAGCAAGTTTTTCGAGATCCCATAGAGTAGTGAGTTGCAATTGTCTATGCGAGAGGACACAAATGCATGGACTAATTTCTCGGTATGTTCCTGAGAAAGATGCTTACGAATACTATTTATACTACGAAGATGAAAATACCCAGACTGGCATACTTTCTTGACGTGATTCTCCATGGTCATAGTTTCATCGAAAATGACGCCTAGGTTTCTGACTGAGGCTTTGGGGGGAATTAAATCATTCCCGATATGCAAGGGGGCAGAGGAAACATACTTTCGCATTGGACGCGACGAAAAAACGATAAGTTCTGTTTTGTCGCCATTTAGTTTAAGCTTATTGACTGTCATCCAAGACTGTATATCGGCAACGCATCTCTCAATTGTACTGATGGCTTGTTGCTCATCTCCACTGAATTTGGGGTTGAATGACAAGTACAATTGTGTGTCATCTGCATAAAAATGCACGTCAACACCATGCCTGCGTGCAATATCAGCAATAGGACTCGTATATATAATGAAAAATTGCGGACCTATTTTTGATGATCCCGTACCTCAGCCTAAACACTGGTGGACCACATCCACCAGCTTTCATAACAATGTAAAAAAAAATGCATAAATTATGCCAATTAGATACACTAAATGACCTTGGGGGACCCGACTCCACTTTCAAATTACCTTGGGCTAAAAGTAGAACATATCCACTAAGTTTTGTGAAAAATTGCACAAACTATGCAGATTAGGCTACAATTATCAGCATATTTCATGCTGAAAATCTAATCAGTTCATCTACCTGTTATCCTGCTCCTATATGCTCAACTACATCACCTTAGCTTATATGGCCAAGCTTCTTCTGTGTCAATACTCAGTTGACAGACTTTGCGTCTCGATAGAGCATGCAATAGTACCCTACTTATTCATTGGAACTTTTTTCACAGTCGTTGAATAGTACTTTTCATCTAATATCATGTGACAACAATTGACCCATGTCATGATTAGAATATGATCAGGTGTCATATAAAATATGCTAATTACCCGGCCAACCCACTTACATGAAAGTTCATTAGACATTATAGAGCCCAAAATCCAATCAGATCGTGCACACCCATCCCCTGCGCTGCACACAAAAATTTGTTGCAATCCGCCTCACGGTTCGAGAGAAATCCTGCTAACCAGAAAGTGTGACACACACACACATACACATGACATGATAGTGATCGCTAAGTTTCTTTCAGAGCTTCATTCAGGCCAGACAGGAAGGGTGCGACCTTTTGTATTGGCCTAGGCCCTATTTAAGTGGCCTTCCATCATCATGCTAGCAAGAGCTGTACTGTATCTAGGCTAACATCACATTGAAGGCGAAAAGGAAATCGCCTCATTTGAGTTAGGGTTGCCTACAGTAGGCTGCTGAGTGAATTGTGGCAAAGTGTCAAAATTTGGGAAGACTATTCTCACAATTCAACTTTGAGAGATCAGTGATGTAGTCGAGACCAGCACATCCGAGACGGAGACCAGAGGGTGTCGGGACGAGACCAGGCCGAGCACAACTCCGAGACCGAGACCATCAAGGTCCGAGACCGATACCGAATGTACAAAGTGTACAGGAAAATGAAATAGGGCCTATAGAACTCCCCGAAAACTTTGCCGGACTGCATACAGTAGGACCCATACATATAACACCATAATGCGCCAAACAAGTCAGCAGAACAACTGCCTTTTCTTCCACAATCACTCACCACAATCCACAAGGGACAACCATTGAGTGCACGCACACACAATAGACAGTGGGCACACTAACAAACATGCGGCCATGCACGCATGCATGACAAAGTGATCACTAAGTTTCTAAATTTCATTCAGGCGAGACGAAAATCACCTCTTCATTATCCAATTAGTTTCAGCCCCCCCCCCCACCCCTCACATTATCTCTGTGTGGCCGTGTAGCACTACATTATACATGATGCCCAGCCAGGAATGGTCTCACATCCTGAAATCATAATTAATATTGGATGGTATAATTTTGCATAGCATGCCACTGGACATGCAAGTTTGCTAGAGCCTACAAACACATGCGAAGAAACAGAATTCAGTCAGGAAATGCCTACTGGGAAATCTAGGGGTTCATTTGACCAATCAGCAGCTGGCAATTACCCCCTGAAAAGCCCCACAATACACCATTGACCTGGGCCCTAACATGGCTTAATTATTGTATATTTGCCAAAAGGTTTATGAATTATATGCATAGCCTAGGCTGAAAATGGCAGAAAAATATCACCATATCGCTTGATAAGCCTAGGCTAGCTCCTTCATGACAAAGTAGCTAACAGAGTATACAAGGTGCAGCTAGGTGTCTTAAAAACAATTGTCCAAGCTGACATTGTTGCAAAATTGTGATAATTAATTTGTGTGCAGAGACTGCAGTCAAAATACTTTCGCGGAACTAGTACCAATGCTGAGAGCCCCAGTATCAATCTTGAAAATTGAAACAAATCCATATAGTTTGGAGGACTTCTGTAGGCCTATGTGTAACAATTGCATAATAGTTGCTCTGGCCACTGAGTTAATATCTACCACTGAGTAACCAACTCCCCCTTTCTCCCCTTCACCTCGAGAATTGATTAAAAGTAGGCTAACAACTTACAAGACGGTGCTTTGGTAAACTTGTTCGGCAGTGCTGCAGTATTTTTATTGGGGTTGCATAGTGACATGTTTTTAGCTTTTTTCTTCAGTTTTTCTTCTATTTAATTTCAATCACGGTCAGGGTTTAGATATTAGAGTTAGATACAATATGTGGGAATATTTATCCATCTCTACAGATAATATGAATAAGCAACAGAAAACTAAGTATTGAGGCACTCAAAAGTTATTTGCAGCAATTTGATTGATCGGTGCTTTTCAGATCCAGTATATAGTATGCAACGTAACACTTCGCTGGATCCGGATGGATATGGTGACAACAAATTTCCCCATTCAACAAGTTGAAGGCCCACTCCACTCAATAGTTCAGAGTAGCCATACTGAATGTTCAACTAGGCCTGAATGCCTAATGTATTTGCTCTACTGGATAAATGGTGTTCCCTTTGAACTTGGTACATTTATTATTGAAGAAAACAATTGTAAAAATGGGGAATACATAACAGGATGTCTCAGGAGATGCTGCTTATAAAAAAACATGCCCTCATTAATCATTATACACAGTATCATCCTGGAATTCCACTGATATGACCAGTTTCTTCTTGAAGTGCCATGAATGCCATCGTTCTGGGCACTTCAGCCTTGCTCCACCTTGGAAGCATACATGTATGCTATGGTATGGAATTAAAGCCATGTTATATCTGCATGTATTCATGGACTAGGCTATCATTTCAAAATATTTTAGGAGGTCCAGTCGGAAAGTCTTGTTGGGTCCAGTTCAAAAGTCCAGTTGAACTGGACCTAACTGGACTTGGGCCAAATTCCAGAGCATGGAATTTTCAGCTGGGTTTTGATTGGAAAATCTTGTTCGCCGATTTCGCTAAATAAAACCTGCTAAAATACAGGATTGCCGATCATTGACGTTGAACTGCAATTGTGCGTTAGTTCGCATGGGACTGGCCCAGTCCAGAGCTTGGCTAGAGCAGAGCTAGGTTGCCGAGTTCCGCGAGCGAGAACACGGACAGACAAACAAACAAGAAATAGGCTTAGTCTGCTGAAGTCCTTGTGCAGGTCTATGGATTTTTGGGCACACCAACTGGCAGCCCTGTAATTGTATTACCCTGCCATTGACTCTCCAAGCACCTCCAAAATATCGAACCTCATTGCTTACATTTCAAGTGTCAAAATGGTGGATTAGAGCTGTAACTAGGCCTAGCTGCTGACAAAGTTTGGTGAGAAATTGGGCAGTAATTCAGGCCGTGAGACTTGCAGGCCGCTAGGGGACGGCGAGTTACTGTAGGGATGACCATGAACCCTCGTACAGGTATTTGTAAAATTGCGCAACGAGTGTTCAGTTCATGAACTGAGTCTGCTAGTGTCAATAATGTCGGTAATACTAATAATGTCTCTAGCCTAGGCTAGAGAACCACTACTGTATGCCTACTTTGCCTAGCCTAGGCCCGATGACACTGTACAGCCTACATTACAGTATGTATTGTAGACTAGTCCTAGCCCAGGCCTTCATGCTTCAGTTGGTCATTTCTAGAACCGAAACATTTCATTTTCGCTTCTAAATACTCGTAACTTACAGCTGTTGCTGAAATCCCCCGTATATTCGGAGCATGAACTCGAATCAGAAGCATCGAAAATGCCAGAAAATGCCGCCGATTTCGGGATAATTAACTTGGGCTCAGGATATTTTCTGGCTCGCCGTCGCGTCGCGTCCAGTCAACGTACGTACCGTGTGTATGTATCACCATAGATATCAAACAAGTCTAGATGTGCGAATCTGGTACGTACATGGAGTTATGCATATCATATTGAAAATATCTTTCGACGGTTATGCACGCACAGTATATGAAGCGGACACCCCAGGTAGGACATATTCCACTGGAGAACTTTTGGTGTCCGCCTGATCTTATCATAGGGAATATCGTCTGGCCGGACAAAATCCACCGGCTACCCAGTGGATTTTGTCCGGCCGGACATTACCCACTGGCTCACCTAGTGGAATCTGTCCGACCGGACGGAAATCACTGATTTGCCCAGTGGATACTGTCCGACCGGACAATTATCACTGAGTTTTTCTAGTGGAAAAGGTCCGCCGGACCCCGGACACTTTCCACTGTCACAGCTCCAGGTGATCAGAACGACTCAACACGGGAGAGATGTATGTTCTACGAATCAATAATGTTACATGGAAAATGCCCCACCCCTCTCCACCCCATGCTGAGAATCTAGTTCCCTCACGTAGCTCAAATGGAGCTGGAAGCGGCCAAACATGCTAGAGGTTCAATGACGTACAAGTTGATTACCCCCACGCCCGAATTCGACGTGACTCCGTGTATGATCCGTTCAGTCGGGTCGCCCAGAGTGGATTAGGCTATAGGACCTGAGAGACAGATCAGTCTATTTTTAAACACCGAGGTGCAAACAAAATTATTGTCTCTTCCTAAACATGTCTTCAAATATTGACTGAATGTCATTGAACATTACCCGGAACGAGGAATGACTGCAAAATTATATGGATATGGCTTGGATCGGGTAGATGCAAAAAGCGTGGGTGGTCCAAATGTCGAGAGGTAGATGAACAAGATAGTTGGCGAAAACAAGTGCTAAAAATAACATGCAGCAAGGTGATCCCCAGCGATGCAATTTGAACTTTTAACGCTCCTGAAAACCTAAACAAGTGACAAAAACACAGTCGATCTCCTACTTATCTCGTGAGGACTGTTGTCGCAGCTTTTCGTTATCATTTGGGAACAGCACAAAATCAATTCACCACATGTTCATCCCAATGCTTCTCAGTTAGCTACGTGTGTGCGCGGAGGGTGGATGAGTGGGGGAAATCTCTCATAATAAAGACTTAGTGAGTCTCAACTGTGGGATGAGAACTTACAATTGTCTTCGACCCAGTAAATATAATAATCTCATTAGGTCCTATAATTTCATTATTACGACCTAATTATCTCGTCCTGATTACCTAATTATTATTAGTTTTATTATTAATCTTCATCATTAATATTATTATCTCATGATTATGACGGGTTTATCTCACTGAAGGTCCGCGAAGCGTCCATTCCGAAGTGCTCAATTAAAAGGTTCGCGACGATGGGAATGGCAGGGGAACCCATAGCAGCCTCTTCAATTTGACTGCAGTAGGGTACTATCCTTCATATTTGAAGAAGGTGGTTGAGAGAAAGGACCGTAAAAAGTTCCGGAGCTGTCCATTATTCAAAGTATTGTGCGGTCAGCGATAGTGGTGTCAGTGAGTATAGCCTATCGCCGATGATGAGGAGGCTTCCTCCCACTGGTACGCTGGTGAAGAAGTCCGTCACATCGCAGGCAACAAGGATCTCATTCTTCTGCATCTCCACACTAGACACCCATTCCACAAGATCCTTGTTGTTGTGCAGGTGGTGGTCACAGTGGCCCACCAGAGGGGACGAGATGTCGGCGATCATGTGAGCGATTCGGTATGTGATCTATCCACGAGCAGCGACTAGGCCTGTAGGGCGAAGTAGACATGTTGTCTTGTGCTCAAATGATGTTGGTAGGAGATGGTTTCAGTTCAGGAATATTCACCGTCCTATCCATTGTGATCACCATCTGCACAAAATTGACGCAGTTGATACAGATCAGTGTGATTTTCGTTGGAATTCTGTTGAAACAATCGAACACTTATTCTATCACTGTCCATTAGTCAATTTTCTATGGGATTTCATCATCCGTATTTTGGCCAACGCTAAGATCGAATGCACACTTGAAGGTAGAACTTCGTAGAAGTGCTATTATTATTAGGTGGTTCTTTTCCGATGCAATGAAAGTCGGATGATGAATTTAATTATAAATTTAGTTAAATACTCTATCTTTAAGTGCATACTTGCAGAACGGCATCACCTCTCAACTCACGTATCACTTAACTCGTTGAGAGATGACTTTTGTTTATGGGAATGCATATTGAAAACAGAATTAGGATTGGGATAAGTGTTGGTTGTGAAAGGTTATTGATTATTTTGTTTTATACCTGAATGTATTGATTGGAATTTGTCTGTTCCACAAGTGTTAAGATTTGTACCTAATTGAGAGTCAATGGAAAGTGAAAAAAAATCGGGATGCCATGAAACGTGGGTGTTCGTAGCCGTAGGATAGATGATTCTGTATGGAGCGAGGGTGAGGGTCTCATCCTCTTCGAGCAGCTTCAGCTGTTCTATTATAGAGCCTCCCGATGTACAGTGCTCGGATTTCTGGTCAGCTTCTTGCATGTTGATTTGTGGTAGGCCTACGGATCCTGGATTCCTGGTTGTAGATGACTATGGCTCTTCCTCTGTCTGCTGGCAAAATGACCACTGACTAGTCTAGTTTCATGCAGTGTTTGTAGGGCTTCCCTTTCTTCTGGACTCGGATTACTTTCAGGTAATATGTCGCGCTCCATTATTCTCACACAGTCAGCTCTCAGAACATCATCACCACACATACTCGATGTATCTCAGAACAATTGGAGAATGGAACTTACTTCTGAAATTCGTGGAGCACCTAACACTGTGTCATTCAAAACCAGTTCGGCGGCCATTGACTTACAGCAATTGACAACAAAAGCAAATTTTACAATTTAGTTACCATTCTTCCACACTGGCCTGTGCGTGATAACCGCCATCCGGAGGTGTTCGCACAGTATGGAGCTGAAGCAGAATAACTGACTCTAATTCCGACTTGGGACCCAATCAATTGAATGCTGATTCAATGGCACAGATGAGGTCACTGGTTGGCAATTTTTCAGGTGTGACTGTAAAGTCGAAGGCCATGTTGCAAGACCTGAAGCTCCTGATCTGAGAGTGGCGGCTTGTCAGATTTATTGATGACCAACCGGCCTTTCACTTGCTCTACCTCTTCAGCACTGCACTCCACGATCCTCTTTCCGCGGGCAGTGTTCTGTCGTTCATGCTTTGCTTCTAGGTTCTTGTATTTATGGATCTGTCACCCAGTTGCAAACTTCAGACACCTCACTGAATAGCAGCTCATTGATCTCAGCAGTTCTTAGATTGACAAGGTCCTCTGTGTCCAGTCAATAATCCTAATAGCTCCATTGCCCCTCATAGGTTTTGATCGTTAGGCTACAATCATTGAAAAAAGTAGCTGAGACAAAACCCTGCTCCCCCCATCTAATGTTGACTTCATCCGTTCGAGTTACTATACAACATTGAATAAGGGGGGACTGCCATCGCACAGGAACTAACACGCATTGTCAACAGAGTTTGTCCCAGCTATTTTTGC
The DNA here is from genome assembly GCA_025400115.1 of Pentamera pediparva. NCBI lineage: Eukaryota > Metazoa > Echinodermata > Holothuroidea > Dendrochirotida > Phyllophoridae > Pentamera > Pentamera pediparva. The sequence continues at coordinate 12,518 of JAODTT010411984.1, forward strand.
AATGACTGTAGATTGTAAGGTGAATAACTGTGGTTTCTTAGTTAAGCGTCGTATT
>JAODTT010413095.1:0-12571 GCA_025400115.1 Pentamera pediparva
CATGTTACTTGCTAATCACGCCCCCTGCAGTGGCAGTCAGATGTTTGTGGATCACATCCTGGCGCATCGTGTTTCGTCTGAGCAAATGCGTGAACTCAGTAGATGCTCTCCAGTAGCCTTTAATAACGCTTTCGCGCTAATATGCGGAGATGCTCGGCATGCTCTGTTGTTTCGTGTATCTGTATCATGTCACTATTCAATGACTGGGAGTATTCCGAAGTGTGCTGAAGATGTCCTCAACACTGTAGCTGCGACGTTGCTCAATACTTGCTCGGACTAGTTCGATCGAATAGTGGTAGGGGCGAATTAGTTGAGATTACTGGTTAGATGTTATGTGTGCTGTTGAAAGAACGATAGTATAGACATACAACCCTATCTGTACAACCGTATAACACACTGTCTTTCCACTGATTCTTAAGGCTGCGCAGCCCAAGACTACTGACTCAGAACATGAACAAGCAGCTGGCCTGTGCCCACAGCCTCTCTGTTCACCTGCAGGTCGAACAGTGTCCACACGTCCAGCTTTCGTGAGCTACTCTCTTGGGAATCGGTCATGTGATGCTCACAGTGAGGCAAGTGGCCGGGGGCTGCCAGGGCGCCCATAGCTGCTGTCGTCGAACCCAGCGATCGGAGCACCGCCTGCAGTTCCCCTCTTTGAGCGACCATTCAAAATGTACATCCCCTCAAGTTCGAAGGTTAGCGCGCATATTTTTTATCCCAATGATTTTCGTATGAACTGTAAAACATTCATATTTTCGTTAGGCTTTGATTGTGATGGCGATACGGTTAATAGGCCTAGATGAATCCACATTAATTTTGGTCTCCATATTGATATTAATATTTTATTTCTCCTTCTATTTGCAGTTAGGTAGTCCTAAACAATACTGAAAAACTTATTTCCATCAGACCCTCGACCAAATTGAGTCTGAATAGACCTTGGAAAGGTCTCACATCTTCTTCTTGAAAGTTGCCCAGAGCAAAGTTTACCGGGCGTGAATAACTCCTCCCTGGACCTCCATTGTATGCATTTAACGGACGTGGGTGGCAATTCCATCATACATCCACTTTACCATGCCATTCTCAACTGGTCGTAGTGATGGCCCATCAATTGGGCCATCTAAGCACTTGTGTCCATACTGCACGAGGAAGAAATGCATGTAATTTGATTGCCTCCATGCACACATTTTCTATTAGCTCAAGCATTGCCATGAAACATTTATCAGACAACTGCATTCTGAGTATTCACAATGGTTACAAAATCAAAACCGGTCGTAGTGATGGCCCCTCAATTGGGCCATCTGAGCATTGGTGTCCTTACTGCACAAGGAAGAAATGCATGTAATTTTATTGCCTCTATGCACACATTATTAGCTAAAGCATTGTCATGGAACATTCATCAGACAACTGCGTTCTGAGTATTTACAATGGTTACAAAAAATGTGAAAGAATAGTAACTGCTGTAATTGGGTGATAAAAGAGAATGAGTGTTATTTAGTATTGACAATAGTCATTACAGAGAGAAAGAGAGGAATGACTGCCTTGTTCTTTTCAGTGTTCAGCAACGACACTACTAGGATGAACGTAAACGAGAGTTTTGTATATGTTACTTGCTCATCAACGCCCTGAACAGTCAGATATTTGTGGATCACATGGCTCACCGTGTCCCGTCTGAGCAAATGCGTCAGTTCAGTAGATGCTTTCTAGTAGCCTACAGTAACGCTTTCGCGCAAATGTGCGGAGATGCTCGGCATGCTGTTTTGTTTCGTGTATACGGGTATGTATCCAATCTAATGACTGGCAGTGTTTCGAAGTGTGCGGGGGATGTCCCCAACACCATAGCTGCGTCGTTTTTTAAAACTTGCTTGGACTAGTTTGAGCAAATCGTCGGGCGAATTTGTTGGGATTATTGGTTTGATTTTATGTGAGTGCTACGGGTTCAGAAAGCCAATTAGGGTTCATCGAGGAACCATGGCCATTGTAGTCGTGGGTGAGCAGCGGCGATAACTCGCCATCCCTCCTCGACTAGTGCTCAGATGATATCGAGGCATGGGTGTTACCAATCCCAGCCTGCTCTCGGGACCGCAATTTACGACCTTGTGCACCCGTCGGACAATCAGTGAGCCCCAGGATCCGACCTCTTCCTCGGCACCTGGATGAGCGAAAGAGTCATATATGACCAACCTAACTGCTCACAGCCGACCTACAAGACTTTTTGCAAACTACCTTAACAATCCCCTGACACCCACACGTTCACTGCCTGACAGCAGAACTAGAACCAGAAAGCCAACAGGCAACATATATATTTATGTACAATTCCCAAGTTGTACCAACAATGGCATCATCTCAACAATTAGGGAAAAATAAACGTCCCGTACATAACATAAAAAGTACCACATTTCATGCCTACTGGACTTTAGAAGCACAACTGACTCATCTTCAAGGTCATCGGACATTGACCTCCGGAGATCAATATGATTGCTAGAAAGAGAACCAACCACATGTCTACTAATACTTCTTCATTTCACTTATTTTCAGTAGTAATGATGGTTTATATCTCTCAGCACCCTTCTTTCTAACATATATCGATCCATATAACCGGAAAGCCAAGAGGCTTAGTGATTCTCACGTCTGATAACCTATGACCATATACACCAGAACAGATGGGATCATCCTGTATGTACCTATAGAGGGCAACATACAATTTTCCAAAATGTTCCCATTTTCCACTAAAAATGACCTCTGGTACACACAAAAAATGAGATTGTGGATAATTGATTTCACCTCCACAGCTACACAACAAATTTCACTGTGATCAGACCAAGCATTCGGGACTTGTTCGTGTTCACAAGGTTTTTTGGACTTCGATCTCTGTTGACCTCAGATGACCTTTGACCTGACCCTTTGACCTGGCCCCAGAACAATAGGGTTCATGTACCCATGCTGACATGGGGGATATACCTACCAAGTATGAGCTCCATCCATCCAGGTGGGATCAAGTTAACATGTTTACAAGCCAAAATTGGCCATAATATCAATTTTTCAGAATGTTCAACTCATCGCCAAAATGTACCCCCGGTCCACACCACAAACATTAGGGTTCTTGTACTCACCATGAGAAAGCTACACACTGAATTTCAGTTTGATCGGATCAAGCGTTCTGGACTTATCGTGTTTACAAGGTTGTTCGGACTTTGGCCTCTGCTGACCTCAGATGACCTTTGACCTGACCTCAAAACAATAGGGTTCATGTACTCATCATGGGAAACATACCTACCAAGTATGAGCTGCATCTATCTAGGTGAGGTCCAGTTATCGTGTTTACAAGCCAAAATTTGCCCGAATATCAATTTTTCAAAATTCTTAAATTTCCCACAAAATCAACCCCCGGTCTACACCACAAACGATAGGGTTCTTGAACTCCCCACAAGAAAGCTACACACCAAATTTCAGCTTCATCGGACCAAGTATTCTGGACTCCTCGTGTTTACAAGGATTTCAGACTTTGTCCTCTGGTGACCTCACATGACCTTTGACCTGACTACAAAAAACAGGGATCATGTACTCATAATGGGGAACCCACATACCAAGTATGAACCTCATCCATTCAGGTGGGGTTGAGTTATCGTGTTTACAAGCCAGGCGTTACATACACACACACATACACACACACAATGTCATGACTGCATAGATTCCTCGACTGAAGTCAAGGAATCAAAAATGGAGGTGTCGCAGACTGATACCAAGATCAAGTCATTCGATCTACAGAAACCTCGGGGTGGCATACTGAGTGTTGATGACACCGGGAAGTGTATTTTGGCACACACGATATCTGAGCAGGAGAGGAGAGTGTTCAGCTCTATTGTCTTCCTATTCTTGTGTTTGAAACGACGACTGGATTCTTCCATGACTTCTTCAGTTCACCGCATCCTTGGATATTACTGGTATGACCGTGTATCTGCCGTGAGGGGGATGGTGAGACAGATATGGTGACATTTAGTTGTCTTATTCGTGACCGTCAGTTGTGCATATTTCCCGCCTCAGACGTTATAATGTCGACACTGGAACTTGTGGACTTGCGCCGGCCACCGGGCTCCATAGCTTATGACTGGGGGACCCTTGGGGAGACTTCTGGAAATTAGAAGTGATCAGTCGGCCCAGTGTGTAGTCACTCGTTCGGGAGGGGGGTGGAAACGATTGATACCTTTCATAAATGTGTTCCTACGAGTAGGGGAACGAGTGGTATAGTAAGCTAGGCACCAATGGCACCACGGAAATTGGATAATAATCTGCGTAAAAGTTGAAAAGTAGTAAACCCTATTAGAAAGTCAGCCAGGAGAACAACTAAAAAGACAATGGAAGTGGAGATTCAGATTTTTCGATTGCGGTGTATCGTTTTGTAATTTCATTAGGGCGCATTTCATTACCCATAAGTCTCGAAATTCAGGTTGCAAATTCCCATCAGTGTTGTGCTTTTCTACATGAATTGTTTGGTTCCATTCATGTCACAAGGAGGACCAGATGAATACAGTTAAATCGCACCTCGAGTAAGGAATTGCCTGATTGACTGTCCGTATTGTATGAACCTGACTGTTTGCTTTGTAATGGTTAGGGCTTGAATTCGGGATTCGGGTTTGTGTTATCCAATGAGGGAAATTCTTGTTCAGATATGGGCATCGGCCCAATGAGTGTACCCATTGAGTTAACGAATGTGTAAAACCATATCGCGCAGATTTCTGCAGCGATGATCATTGATTTAAAGTCAAGCGCTGTGTGACCGGGTTTTGAGATATGGCGCTGTATATACACAACTAGGAAATGACAGTGTACGCAATTTGTAGACATAGTCTGTCCTCGGTAGACTGGGTAGTATACCATTGAAGAATGGAGCCGACACGTGGTTGAAGATCCGGATCTGATTCAACTTTTGGACACAGTTCAGTCCAACAACTGTTGAAACAAACAGAGAGATCATACAATGAATATAAAACAGCAGTCATGCGAATGATCGCTTTAAACTAACGCTAATAACCAAACACTTTCAATCCGAAGAATCATACATGACTCATACATCACTGCGGACGATTCGGAACACAGAATATACAATACAGCCATTGTGGACCTCTGTAATAGGAAGACAGAAGGTAGTTTTCGAAGACGAGGGTGATACCATTTTTACAACCGTGTCTCCTGGAATACAGTCTTAGGTTTCAATTTCCACTGACAATGTTTAATCAATAAGGTAGTAGAGTAACTGAAGTCAGCCGAACAGTCTAAGTTTCACATTTTCGCATTGTACTAACTATGTAAGAATGACTGAAGTCAAGCTTACTTTTCAGAGTCAAGACTTATCAATTCCCAAGTCAATATTATACATCAGGAGCGAAGCCAGTTTTTCAAGTTGGGGGATTTATTATATTGATATCTCATTATTCACGAGGACCTGGTCCTGAGATAATAATAATAATATCGGGAGTAAATATATACAACTACAACGAACACAGCGCCTTACAGAACACATATCAATATAGAGAGAGAGAGAAAGAGAGAGAAATTACGAAGATAAACGGAAGAGGTTGCTTGAAGCCAGTGATAGTCGTAGCTCCACGAATATCACGAGTGAGAGAATTCCAAATGCGGGGACAAGCTATGGCAAAAGCATCATCAGCAGCCGTCCGATGTGAGCGAGGAACATATAGTCTAGTAGGGTCTGCAGTGAAACACAAAGTGTAGCGACTTGGAGGCTGTACGCTGAACAGACCGGAAAGGTACGCCGGGGCAGTATTCGACTGAATGCAATTATACACACAATTGAAAAATGTGCACATTATTCTTCCATTTATTCACTGTTTTGCAGTCTCTGGAGGCGACGGACATCCGTATGTCGGGCTCCAAGCAAAAGGGAGTTAGCATTGTCAAGGCGAGAAAGAAATAGGCATCTGACCGCGCGATGACAAGCATCATGGGTCATGAACTTACGGACTCGCCACAGATTGCAAATGTGGAAATTGATAGATTTACACAAGTGATCAATATGACTGGACAAGTGGACATATTCAGACACCCCCAGATTCTTAATGCCATCAGATAATTCAATACTAGTATTTCCAAGTGTCAGAGAAACATCAGGGACTGATCGCAGAGATTAGGGTGTATCGAAGAGGGAAAAATCCGATTTCCCTCTATTCAACCTATGTTTGTTTTTATACATCCATTCGTCGATTTCAGATATGCAGTCACTTAGATTCGCTAATGCTCTCCGACAATCGTGCTGACAGGTGGGGTCAAATTCAGTATATAACTGGGTTATAACGGGATCGCAGAGTATTAGTATATTAGAGAGAGACATGGCGACGGGAGAGGCAACCTGCTATAACGGTATACGAAATAGAGGGAGCGTTGCTACTAGTAATCACTGGACGGGCCCGAACCTCGTTTTGTCCTGCTTCTTTACTTCTTCTTCTTCCTTTTCTCCTCTCTCATTTTACTCATTCTCATCTCATTCATTTCCCGTTTCTCTCGCCGTCCCTGTCCCGATTATTTCCTCGAACTTTTCAGGGTGGCAGCTCTCCACTTCCCCCACTGTCTACGCTAATGCGCCATGAATGACTGTTGCAAGTGCGATGAAGTGTACGTACGTTGTATGGTTCTTGGGATGTACAGCAAATAGTTCGGCACGATAGGAATGACGCAGTGGAAGCAGTGAACAGCTCCAGAATAGCTGTTATGATCAGCAGAGCAAAGATGGCGAGATTTCCTTCCTGTGAGGAGAATGAAAAGACCAAAACGATAAGAACTGGACATTTGGTTACGAAAAAAGGGTACACATACTGTCCTTGTGTCCTTAGTCAGTGGCGAAGCAAGGGCGTCGCGGATCCGGTGACCTCGAATCCATATTTGATTTCGCAATTTCAAATATCCTTAATGGGAACCGGGGGACACGTTTGTCGTGGGGAACACGGGTTTTCATGGGAGGGGGGATATGACCCTCCCGCCCTCCTGCGGGGCTGCACCACTTGTATCCGTATCCTATTGGAAGATGTAGTATTTTCTGACAAGGGAAGCACCACCCGGTGGAAAACATGATAATGCCACGTGATCAGGTAGAACAGATCGAATTTACCCATTTCCCACTGTTACATCTAGGAAACAACTGAGCTCCCATCCCATTTGTGTACCCCTCGCTATTTACACAGCTGATCCAAAATAACGTAGGTCCTCACTGGTATCGGTCAAACCATTCATTGTTCAGCAGCCAGGCTTGTACTCCACCAAGCTGTTCCCTAATTGATTGCTCGTATATGAGGCCTATTGTGTATAATCGATTGTCTTCTTTGTTTGGGGTACTGGGTTAGGATAATCCTTTTGATGGACAGTGTTGCATGAGCCAGAAACTTGTTATCTATGCTCTCAATTCTCCTGATTAGGCGAAGATAATTAATATTCCGCCACATCGTTCCTGTGAAGTATGGAGTTATCCGTTTTTTTTGCATGTGTGAATCATCGTAAACTTCGGAGTGAAAAGACTGGAAAACACATCATTTACTAGTTACAAGGCAAACATGCATCTAGCAGATTACGCAATCATATTTCGGCCACGTCATTTCCAGCTAAAGCCCACGCCTGATGTAAATGTTCATGATTTTAATATATGACTAATTCGCAATCCCATGCCATGACGGAGTTTCACACTGGTCTCCGTTATCCTCAGAGTACGTAGAGATCCCAAATTTCAGCCGAAACTGTGCTGTAGAAATCGAGATAAGCTGAACGAGAACTCAACGTCACAGTCGAAGTGAATGTATTACTACACACTACGAGGTAAATTAATAATAAGGAATTAAAAAATCCTCACTCCACACAATGACTGAAATATACCTTTTTCTGTTATTCTTCATTCCTGGCCGAGGCCAGAGGAATCAATGCAGTCACGCTGGCTTGTATGTGTGTATGTGCGTGCGTAAGTTCAAATTCTACACATAGGTGTCAAATAATAACAATAATAATAATAATAATAATGATCATAATAATAATAATAATGATAATGGAGATGATGGGTGCTCAAGGCGCGGAAGAGAGAAAGAAAGACGAGAGACGAACAATCAATTAACATTACGGAAGGCCTGACCCATCAGATGAGTTTTCAGAAATTGTTTGTATAAGGTCAGGGAAGTACACCGACGCAATTCCAACGGCAATTCATTCCAGAGGCGAGGAGCCGCCACTGCCAGACGCGTCGTGCCAGAGTATATGGCTGGAGCAGGCTAGAAATATATGAGGGAGCCATGCCGTTCAATGCTTTATAAGTGATTAGCATCAGCCCATAGATTATCCGGTACGAGATTGGAAGCCAATGCAGTTCCTAGAGAATAGAGGTGATGTGGCATGATCTCTTCGACAAGGTCCAATCCGGGCGGCAGTATTTCTTAGGCGCTGCAGACGATCTAGTTGGAGCTTTGGTAGCCCATAAAGAAGAGCATTTCCATTATCGATAATTGAAGTGATGAACACGTGGCGTCATGATTCAGAAACTTACGGATTTTACGGTATGTGCGGCTTCATTGTCATGGACGAATCCGAAACAACACCCACATTTCTGACCTGCTGTACCGGAGAAATGAGTGAACCACCAATTTTGATGTGTGATCCATTGATCTTAGAAAGATTCTGGCGAGATCCGAAGAGAATGAATAAAGTTTTGTCGTCATTTAACCTTAGGGAATTGTTCCGCATCCACGCACGAATTTCGTATGGGGGGGAAGGACCCTGTAGTTATTAGTACCAATTGAAGGTCACTGGTATTCTGAAATTATTGTCTCTGAACCGATGCTGAACCCTCACATGAAAAGAAAATATTTCAGGTTCTTTGATGTTGCCAGACTGTAATTTCCAATTGACACACACATGATTTGTCTTGTACAGCCGACGGATTGTGGTACAGCCTTTCTGTCGAGCATATTAAGTACACAATACATGTATAGAGATTGACTGGTAACACCGATGCTGCGTACAATATGACTACGGCGCGGATATCGAGAGGCGCAGGTCTTGGGTAAAAGCGGAATATCTCAATCGTTTTTCCGGTTGCGCTGCAACCAAGCGCACTAATCGGTCCGTTTGAGAATCTGGAAAGACTGTTCATGGGTGCGTTGCAATTAGAACAACTTTACCGAGAACGAAGTAGTGTGAGATATTCATCATGTGTGTTGTCGCGTGTTGGTGTTGATGACGGCTTACTAAGGGGAAACTATTCTGAATGACACTGAATGCCAATGCATACTTCGTAGAATAGGTTGAATGTCTATTGACAGCGTGTGTGGGTGGCAAAGTGCGAACAGATTGCCTATTGACACTGTGTTATTGTGAAGGCCGAGACCAATTAGCTTAGGTAGGACTCCAGAGCCCTAGTGTCATGTGAAGGGAGAAGAGGGGACACTTGAAGGAGGGAAGGTGGGGTAGGGGAGTGGTGCAGTTCTGGCGGTACAAGTGCGAAATACCACAACCGAAACCCTCATCACCACGGGACACCAATCCGCAGTCGTATTAAATGTTAAACCTAATCCAGCCGAACGCATAGTTCAGTTTCATGTAACGTTTTTTCAGTCTCATAACAATTAATGAAATAAATACAACACGAGGGAATAGTGAAGGGTGAGACTGAGGAGTGATAACAGGAAGTTCCTGGGAGGTCAAAGGCGTTGACACCCCAGAGTAATTGCAAAGAACAAATGAAACTATAAACTTGGGTGGACATCACACACAATCAGCGAATAAATAATTACATGATCAACTGGAGGTTATTAAATAGGATATGAGTTGTAATGCTTCTCTACGAATCAATTGGGAAGTGAGAATGTCCAGTGTTTAACGCCAATATAATGGATGATGAGCTGAGAGGACTTCAATCTGACGAAGGGAATGATTATTTGATTGCTGGCACAACTGGGGTGACGAGGTTGGGCACTACACAGTTGAAAGAAATTGTTACAGCTAATTGTTAATATTAACAACCGTGCCCAGCCTAGCGGTTCAAACCCTGTTCTACCAAGTACACGGTCCGCAGTCGCGGTGCCCATGCTACAACGACAAGTATGTCTCTCTGTTCGTCCGTTCGAGATCAACATCCGAAGAACCGTTCGTCACGTTACTCCATCAGCAGCCATTCGACCGTTCGTTTCGTTCGTCACATTCCTTCGTACGTTCCGTCGATCGCAGTCGTGCATAGCGTTCGTCACGTTTCTTTCGCCAGTAGCCATTCGACTGTTCGTCACGTTCATCACGTTCGTCACGTTCCTTCAGCCTTCAGCAGACATCCATACCGTTCGTTCGTCTAATGCATTTCGACCGTTTAACACGTTCGTTACAGTCCTTCGTCTGAAAGTCGTCCATTTGGACGGACCGTTCGTCACGTTCGTCTAGTCCTTCGTCAGCAGCAAATCGACATATCGTTTCGTTCGTCACGTTCCTTCGTCAGCAGTAATCCATACCGTTCGTCTCGTTTGTCACGTTTCTTCGTCAGCGGCCATTCGACCGTTCGTCACTTTCGTCACGTTCCTTCATCAGCAGTCATCCATTCCTTCGTCAGGCAGTCGTCTATTTGGACGAACCGTTCGTCGCGTTCGTCACGTTCCTTCGTCAGCAGCTATTCGACCGTTCGTCACGTTCGTTACGGCCCTTCGTCAGACGGTCGTCTATTTGGACGAACCGTTCGTCGCGTTCCTTAGTCCGCAGTCATCCATACCGCTCATCACGTTCGTCACGTTCCTTCGCTAGCAGCCATTCGAACGTTCGTTACGGTCCTCCGTCAGACAGTAGACCATTTGGACGAAACGTTCGTCACGTCCCTTCGTCAGCAGCCATTCGGCCGTCCGTTCCGTTTGTCACGTTCCTTCGTCACGTTCATTACGGTAATTCCTTCTACCCAAATGCTTATGTGGAGCACCACGCACATGGACATTGGGTTTATATGTCTAATTAGAATGCCTTCTGCACATATGCTTATGTTGGACACTCTAGGACATTAGTTTTATATATTGTTCAACCAAAAGTCCTTCTTCTTAGATGCTTGGTTGAGCATCACGCACATGGACACTTGGCTTTATGTATGGTTTAATTAGACGCCCTTTTGCTTAGAAGCTTATGTGGAGCACCACGCTCTATGGCATCAGGGCTATATATGGTTTAACCAGAATTCCTTCTGCACATATGCTTATGTGGATCACTCTAGGACAGCAGACATCCATACCGGTCGTCACGTTTCTTCTTCAGCAGCCATTCGACCGTTCGTCACGTCCGTTACGGTGACTCCTTCTACTCAGATACTTATATGGAGCACCACACACCTGAACGATAGGCTTTATTTAACATCTTTTTAGAATTCCCCCTACTCAAATGTTTTGTGGAGCATCACGCACATGAACATTATGCCTATTGTAGGCCCCTATGGTTAAATTAAAATCCCTTCTGATCAGATGATCACGTGGAGCACCACGAACATGGACATTGGGCTTTATATCTAATTAGGATTTCTTCTGCTCAGGTGCTTATGTGGAGCACCACGCTCTGTGACATTGAGGTTTTATATGGTTTGCCCAGAATTCCCTCTGCACAGATGCTTATGTGGATCACTATAGGACATTGGGTTTATATATGGGTTGAATGAAATTCCTTCTACTTATATGTGTATGTGGAGCATCACGCACACAGACACTAAGCCTCATGTATGGTTTGATCAGAATTCTTTCTAGTCGGATGCTTATGTGGAGCACCACGCACATGGACATTCGGCTTCATATATGATCCAATTAGAATTTATCCTGCTCAAGTGCTAATATGTGGAGCACTACACTTCATGACATTAGGGTTATACATGGTTTAACCAAAATCCCTTTTGCACAAATGCTTTTGTGGATCACTGTATGACGTTAGGTTTATATATGATTCAGATATGGCTCTATGTATAGTTTAATTAGAATTCCTTCTAGACAAATAAGTCAGTGACCACCACATCCTCAATTAACACCTGGACTGACTCAACACCACTATCCAACTTATCACCAGAGGACTGGATCTTGGTCTTAGTCCATGGTACATGGAGTCCCAACAAATTCACAAGGTCCCAAGGGCGTCCACCAGAGAATCCACGAACTCGGCAAGTAATGCGGCATCATCTGCGAAGTCCAGGTCAGAAACCCTGACTTCACCGAATGAAACCCAACAGTCTGTCACTCCAGCAACCCTTTCCATATTCCATTCCATATACAAGTGTTATGTTGAAAAGTGTTGATATACACCCCCTGCCTCACCCCTAAAACCACCAAAAACGCCACCAACACACTTTACATCACTTGCAGTACCAGAAAACAGAGCGGATATCAGGTGCAACAGTCGGGCTGGCACATACGCTGCTCGAGGATTTTCCAGGGAGCCTCTCGACCCACAGAGTCGAAGGCCTAGCGAAAGTCAGTGTAGGCTACAAGAAGCCCAGCCGTGATCCACAGTGGACTTCCTAGGGGTGACACCCGAATGTTCCGGGTGCTGATGCGCGAGCAGCTGATTGCGAATCCTGTCCAAT
>JAODTT010414206.1:0-12557 GCA_025400115.1 Pentamera pediparva
CTTGTTCTGTAAACTAAATCACTCTTGGATATTGCAACTCTAGATGTTTACCACCATGTCATATGCTGGACATACACCCACAACAACATTTTCTTAATGTTTTGATCCTCACCTGATATTTCCACACACAGTCTACTGTAGATGTCTGTGGATTTCCTCTTGAAGAGTTCAATAAGGTCATCCTCATAGTCCTCCAATATATTCTGACACTAGGAAAAAGCAGAAGGCATATATATAGTCAGAAAGATACTCTTGTATGAAGATGAGGCTAGAAAAAAATTGTTGCCTAAATTGGCGGACAACGAACACAACTAGAATGATGACAAGAAGAGAAACAAAGTGAATGATTAGATTCCACCCAAAAACTAGACAACCAATGGTACAGTAGCTCAAACTAGACAAATATTTAACATGTAGTGGACTGGTATGATGTTGTATTTTGCCTCGGTTTTAGTTATGCTGCTGCGAAATCCTTTATTTTGTTAAATCCTTCATTTGGTTGTATCGAGAGCTAAAATAGTGAATAACATGAAATTGGCTGATCACTGAATACCATGACTAGTATATAGTTCTAAATAGCACTTCATCACTGTCTTACAGCAGTCATGCAGTGCTTACAGCTATTATGTCTGCTCATCGGTAACTTCATACCCACGGTCTATAATTTATAGTGCGCGTTCATCGCTGTTTGCACCCGGCCCACTGAACTAGTTACGGTATACGCTATTTCATCGTGTCTGTGAGGGACTCCTCATAGGTGGACACACAGAAAGCGCAACCTTGTGAGGTTCTCATTAACACCTGGATGGAGGTAGGGCGACCCAGAGGGCAATGAACATCATGTCCAACTTCAGTCAATTTGTACCGAAGACTGAGCCAGTGAGGGTCTATCAAACATTTTTCAATCGGTTTCGACTGTTTCATCGCAACTGACATTATATGACCATCTATCAAAAATCTGTGAACAAATTATAAAAAGCACCACCCAAGGAATATTACGACCAAATTTTCAGTAAATTAATTGTTCTCTGTAGGAAGAGTATAATTTTGCAGTTGTTAACTGTTTTATCGCTACTTACACTATATGACCATCTATCAACAATCTGTGAACAGATAAGAAGGAGCACCACCTAAAGAAAAATATAACCAAATTTCAAGAAAATCTATTGATCTTTGTAGGAGGAGTAGCATTTTGCATTTTTTTCCTGATTCGTTCGCAAAATGACTCATTATGCCACTTTAATGACATTTGACCGTGACCTCCAAAAGTTCAAAGATGTGCCATCATTCAATGAACATTGTCTTCAAGTTTGGCTAACATCTGTCAAAGAACGAACATTTGGCAGCCGGAAAAGCACAAAGTTCACAGATAGATAGATAGATAGATAGAGCCGGAGGCTAAAGGAATCTAGATAGCCACGCATGTGTGTGTGTGTGTGTGCGTGTGTATCGTTTTTAGTGTCGATCTCATTAACTTTCTTGAGTGGGCGGGGCTTCGAGCGAAAACCTAAAAAAACAATTTGAACACGATAACTGGACAACACATGGTCCGATTGGTCTCCGGCATACTTGGGTGGTAGATCACCCATACATAGTGCGTAAATGATGTATATTGATTTTAGTGTCGATCTCAATAATATTCATGAGTGGGCGGGGATTTCAGCGAATACCTGAAACAATATTTTGGTTATTGAGTAGATGGTCCCTATTGTTTTTGGTGCCACCATCTCAATGATATTCATGAGTGGGCGTGGCTTAGAATGAATTCCTTCGAAATTCTTCGTAATAACACACATAGGAGATGCAATATAGTTTATTTCAATTGAACTTATGTGTGTTTGCTAACTGACAAAGAATCACGTAGCCATTCGGCTCTTGGTAATATTGTAGGCTAATGACAATCCATTTTTCACATCATTAGCACAGACTCATGCCCTACTGCAAACCCAAACTTCCTGAACATTCTGGATGAACCATTGATCATCATATTAACTAGCTATCATGATCATCCAATTCAATCGATGGGGGAAGACGGATGCGTTTTATTCGTGTGACAACACCATGTCCATTACAACCCAAATAACCTTCAAGTGACTTCTTACCTGGACTACATGAAAAAGATGACTGACACTGACCCTAAATGACCTTTGACCTCAACTTCCTAAACGCCCTGTATGAACCATTGATCAATTATTGTAGTGACCAACTACCATGACCTGCATGACCATCCAATTCAATCTGTTGGGGAAGAAGTGTTTTGTTTATGCCCCCCTAAACAAAATGCCCATCTTGGCCAACCTCTAGCTCTTTAAGCGACATCTGACATTACAATCCTTGGACACCCCGTGTGCAGAACTGGACCCCGATAATACTGATTGGAGAGGCAACATCGTATCGCAACAAGTGACGACCAATCGACGGCTCCGTTCGCATGACGTCACTACGAACAGTTGTCCCGGTTCAATTCGATATCGATTTATACGGTATATCGAAACTAATTTTGTATATATATCATCGTGGCGATACCGTAATCAATACTGAATTGAACTGGGACGACTTTTTTGTTGTGACGTCATGCAAACGCCGCCGTCGCTTTTTGCCCTAGTTGCTACCAGACGATATGGCCATCTGATTCGAACTGTAGGAGGGGAAACATTGGACGAGACTGACCTTTGGACTCAATTTCCTGAACATTCCGCATAATGTATGTTCCATTGAATAATGATAATAATGACCAACTATGATGGTCTTCCCGTCCATATTGGGATCACTTGTGCAGTTGTGGCGAACGTTGAGTTAAGCGTTTAGCGGAAATGAAAGCATTTTTGACATACTGGATCACATAAATTTAGAATCGTGACAAGAAAAGTGAACGAAAACTGTTTTTTTTTCAAGAAACCAAACAATTTTATAAACGTAGTAGGATTTCGCAAAGCAATCTGAAAGTATTTGCAGAAAAGCTATGTTCAGAAGTTGAAAGGTCAAATAGAACCTCTGTAGGAAACCCTGCTTTTAGACTTGCTTTATTTCTAGATATACTGAGTTTTCCGAACGAAAACACGGTTTCACCGATGACAAACCAGGAGTTCCCGCGGCAAACTTGGTTTTTCGATTTTTCGTACATTAGGTTTATTTACCATCTTCGCTCGTCGTGTATGTTAGAGTGTTTTAATGGAAAAATGACGGGCAGAGGGATAGACCCTATGACAAGGTCCGACAAGGAAGGATTGGAGAGGTGGTGGGAGAGAGCTTGTTGACCATACACTTGAAGGCATGGAGGTTGTAGGAAGGAGGTAACATGATCGTTGTGGGGCATTCCAGAGCCTGGGAGTTCCAACAATAAAAGAGGAAGATTGAGAAACCATGCGGGACACAAGAACACAGGCAATGAAGCGGTGCTGTTCACGAGATGAGCGTGTTGGACGAGTTGGAATGAACAGCGGGGGAAATATATTTTGAGCTCGAGCGAGATTCCCCAAGCAATAACACAAGGCTTCGAAGCGAAGCAGTTAGAGAACCATCACCTACCAGTCTGATAGCCTTTGACTGGATTTTATCATGGATACCAAATACAGTAGCAGGGGCACCTCCCCAGACATGGGGACAGTACTCGAGCTGATGACGAATTTTGCTCTTGTAGAGTAGCATCTGTTAGCATTTGTAGAGTAGCATTCGTTATAGCCTCAGTAGCGGGCTTCTCGGCTAATTATTTCACATTATATGCTGTAGTGTGTGTTGTTCTCTGGTCTGCGAAACACATATATAGGCCTAAGACATTAATAACCGTGTAATGGGTACTCTCCTAGAATGATAAAAAATATAATAGATTCAAGTTCCTGATCCCAGTGACTTTTGAAGGGTTTAAAACGAGAACACAACGATGTATAGTGATGCCATTGTGTAATTTGAAACAAAATAAGATGTTTTATGTCTGTACACAACGAGACTTCCAGCATGAGGGTAAACACAGAACCAAACTAGAACCTCAAATAGATCGGAATAGCGTCACAATAAATCTAATTGATTCATTTTAAATCTTTCAAATATGTGGGGTATAGAAACGAGTATACATCAGATTTATTTTTAACTCTCATCATTCAAGAGAGTCAGCCAGGCGCGGTTTCAGAGTCAATATTTTTGGGGCTACTCATGATGTGACTATTCAAGCGAAGCGCCACCATCGACTGGCGCGAAGCGTAGCCTACAATAATTGTTTTGTGAGAATCAGAACCCTCAGATCGCCGGAAGAGGCCTTCTCCAGCTGCAAAACAGCATTGAATTATTGTTTTATTTTGAGAATTCATAATTTTCACGCATTCCATGGACAAAATAGGGGGCGGAACTTTGGGGCTGAACCCCCTATCCCCACGTAGTTCCGCGCCTGGAGTCGGCGTACACTCCAAAAACACCAGCGTAGAGAATGACCGAAATTGAATCAGGAGGGAACCACCCTGGTTTTCTGGGTCAAATTCTAACCCTCCCTCTCTGGGTCAAAGTTGACACAATCTGGGTCAAAATTTGGTTCCCCCCTAACCAAGTGTTTTAGAGTGTACGCTTTGGCTCATACACCGAGCAGACCCATGCAGCAGGGTCTATGTTCAGAGCAGCAGCGAGTCTTCAGTTTTGGATGATTAGTGTCCATGTGAACCCATGCTTACAAACCTTACATTGTGTATATAATACACAAGGTACAAGTATCGTTATATTGTACATTTCACACAGAATAAGTGGAATAGGTTTCCAGTCGTTCCATTATTGTTAGGTTATACTCTCTAAAACGAACGTGATCACTCAGCGCACTCCGAATTAAGAGTGCAATTTCACTTCATTGGAGCGACTCTTCACACTCAATAGAGTGATATTCACTCTTTGTATTAGTAATGACTCGCTCCAAATGGAGTGATATCTCACTCCTAATGGAGTGACATTAAATATTTTGTTTTTAGAGTGAAGGTTAGTGTTAAAATTAGTGTTAGGTGGTGTTATAGTGAGTGTTTCTATGTAGGGATCCTTCAGATTGTGTGCTATACAAAAAATAGGGGCACATTATACATTGTGTTTTATACACAATTTATGTGAGGAGCATTGGTTGTTTGTTAAAGCGATGACCAAGAACTGCCCTTTCTCGAACCCATTCAAAAATGACATAAAATGAACACACTGTAATTTCAACACCAAAAAAGTTCCCTGCAAACAAATCAACGCAAAAGTGCTATGACTTACAGTATGTTTGTTTTTCTGGAAGTCATGTTGGAGAATATCAAATCAATGTTCCCTCCCCACCCCACGCGGCAAGGACACAAAACCACAAGCTAATTCGGATAAAAACTTTTCTCCCAGATTGATCTAATGAAAGCGATATGCTGCCAGAGATTTCCGATCATGTTAACGTCTCCCCGAGACGCCCGAATACCAAGCTCGCGAACGAGTGGACGAGGCAAGGCTCGAAGGTAGGTTGTTCTGGGAACATGAGTGCACCCCCAAGGAGCGCCAATTTGTCATAAAAACACGAGCGGCTGGTTAGCTCTGTGCGCCGCGGATCGCGCCTCCCTGTGTGGTCCTTGAGTCTTATTTGGAGAGATTCTGTCAGATTGAATTAAAATCCCCTCGATAAATTCACAGCTCTCCCTCAGCCTCCCAGCGTTCGCGCCTCACCGAGAGCCGCGGCTCGGTATTAAACGGACCCAGTCGGTAATCGCCGCTTAATTCCCTCCAATCAGGAAAATAAATATTGTGAAATCGGGTAAAACAGCGCCGAAAATCTGGTCGATACGTGCAGTAATTCCAATCTGGGGGAAAGGGTTGATAAACATGCCCAACACGCATTGGCTTCGTGTAGTGGTTCCTCGTCAGCAGGTGGGGCTACCCCCGGGAAAGCATGACCTCTGGTTGGCTGGGTGTGGCTCAATGCCGCAGTGACGTACGCATGGGAGGGTTCTGGGTATCAGACACGAGACACCCCACATGGCCAAAGTGACCAATACATATTTAACCCCAAAACCACATTGGGACCATTTCCATCTTGATGTACCGGTACTCAGTGGAACACACATTGAGTGGTTTCCGGAACCTCTTGCATGCAACTGTTGAGTTTGAATCAATCCGCTAACCTGTTAACTAATACCTGGTGTAATTACTATGAATCTGGGACGCCCGCCCACCCGATAGGTCTCGACTCTGACTCTCGCAAAGCAAATTACTGAAATGAAACACTTTATAGCAGTGTATAGGTGCAATATCACTGGTGATGGTTAGAAAGGAATTCCCAAGTGGTTTATAATGTGGCTCATTTACGCATCAGACCAGACGTTAAGACGCGCAGTATTGAGGCATTATGTTCACACACCTACTTTTAGCATAGGGCCAGGGTATAAACGTTTACATTCAGATAAGTTTTCAATTCGACAATTTTTCAGTCCGACAAACGAGTTTTTAGTCTGACACGTTTTCCGCAGCGCATACGTTTGCGAATCACCCTGAGGCAGAGTTCAAACCTCGCAAACGCAATACAAGAGGGTTCCTGTACCCATATAGGGTCAACCCTGTCCAGTAGTGTGTGTGGGGGAGGGGGGGGCATGACCTCGTCGCCCAGGATTGACGCTCATGCTTATACCGATGCATATTTCACGATCAGTGGTTGTTTTCGCTACAGTATCTCGTTTAAACCCAAACATCCCAATTTGATGGGTCGGAAAAGAGAGGATTTGCTTGTGAACAGACAGGCTAATAAAATTTACAAGTGCTTGGGCTCGCGAACAGCTAGTCTCGCCTGTTTTTAGCGATCGGAAAGTTGTTTTGTTTCAACATGTTGGGGTAAGATTGGATTTCTCATGGGTGTCTGAAAGCATCATAAAGTTGGCGGGCTGCTGGCCATTGAGTAATTCACTTGTGAAAAGTAGGATCAATAAATTCGATCAAACTCACTCACACTATACACATCCGGCAGTCTATACTCTATAGGCCACACCCAATTGTTCTGTGGATATCTGACTGAGTTGGAAATTGGCATAAATTATGCAAATAAGGCACAGACGACCTCAAGTTACCCCGGCTCTACTTTCGAATTCTCGGGACCGAAGGTAGACAGCAGACCATATCCACCAAGGTTCTGTGAAAATCTGAAATCCTAAAAAATGCATTAAATATGCAAATTAGGCTGCCTAATTAGCGAATTCTATCATTTCAAGTATTCATCATCCGTCCCCTATATATGTATATGCTAAGCTGCATCACTACAAATGACACGGTGCTTACTAATACCATACAAACATGATAAGTAACATGAAGTTATCCATTATGTTGTATTTTAGGGCAATAGTAGTGCAACTCTGTGGACCCACAGGGTCGCAACTGTCCCGCCACACGTTATGTTACTCAATAATGTAACTTCTGCAGAATTGTTGACATGAATAACATCTGAAATGCGACTGTAACGTATGCTATCTCCATCATTATATATATACAAAACATTTGAACCAAACTATTACGAAACCGATGCACTAGCTCTCGTTATATGAATATTCCGATATAACAGAATGAATCCACTGAGTTGTACAACAACAACAACGTAAAATGTTATGTTATTGAATCGTCTTTGTTACATAAAATGTTTGTACTTGGGTAATCATGCCAACGAGCCAAAACAATGATTTACATGGAAGTGCCTGATTAACCAACCTAATTATGGAATATGCAAATCAAACAACACTTTAAATCATCACTGTGATATGTCAATGCAAATTTAGTTCTAATATACCGTGCAAACGACGCGCGTCGCGTTTCCGCCTGGTGTTGCGAGACGATATTCTTTCTTTGAGCAAAGACCATTGAAGAACAGAAAGTTTTGTGAAAATCTGACCAAGTTTGGAATTTGCATAAGTTAGCTAGACGCACTAAATGACCTCCAGTGACCCCGACTCGACTTTTATATTGCTCGGGAGGTCATAAGCCACCCAGGTTCGTGAAAACAATAAATTACATGCGATATAGGCTAACTAACCAACTCAATTAGGATCTGATCGGATTGGGTCGATCTGGTGAATTAAACCCTTATGCTATACATACATCGTTTTATACGGTCGTATACGGTTGAGGATATATTCTGCTAACAAGCAAACGTGACACACACGTACCTATGCCCATATGCACACGAGTCACGCACACATACACACACATATATGCTAAGCAAAGTGATCGTTAATAATTATCAGACACAATTTTGAATGAAGTTTGATGTGTTCGAGAGCCACAGAGAGCGAATCCCAGCAGCGGGAGGACAGAACCTAAAACCTAACTTTTAGAGAGTAGAGTTATATCAGAAATTGATCTAGTTTGGAAGCCGACGATGCGAGATTGGGCGTAATCTATGCGACAACCTTGGGGGATGCCTTTTTGTCAATTATTAGACGAACCCTTTTTCTGCCTGCCAGAGTCGTGAATTACCTTTCCATATCAAATTAGTTTGATCCTGTTTCCCACTGATTGTTCAAATGAGGGGATATGCACGTGGGTGGTTTACCCGACAGACATATAGATGGACAGACAAACAAACATACAAACAAACAGAACGACAGACGAATAGGTAGGTATATGAATAGATACATTTTATGCTATATAGATATATAGGTTTCGTTCTCAAATACTTATATAAGAGCGACCCACGTGTTCTCCATGGAATGAGATGGGAAATTGAATTCGTTGGTTCAAACATAACGTTTATTATTTCAACTCTCAATGAAATATTTGCACTATTGCAGTCATAAACATTCATTATATGTAGGCCAAAAATATAATATATTACACAGACGAGAATAGCACAACAATGTTGGTGCTTCATCTATTTTAGACGAGCACGCATATGGTAGGCTACATCTGCATTCATTGCACTCCCGTCGCTACAGAAGTTCCAGTGAACCTATTATTTTTAGCTTCACCTCTCAAGCCAAGTTCAAGTCACGGGAGAACAGCACATGCCTCGCAACCGGATAGCTTCACACAGCCATACAACCACTGCCGGGGACGCAATTTGGTAAGAGTATCAATAAGGTACTCCACGAATGTAATAGCGGCGGTGTTGGGTTTCGCGGAACTGCTATTTTTAAAGCTTTGGCTCCAATTACCCGGATTCCCGGCACAGCGGCCCGCGAACGAGCCGCCGACGAAACTAACACCATCGACCCATTAACGAAATACCGAATGCTGCGCTCACTTGTACTCGAGAATAAATCGGAATAACCACCAATTAATATTACAGTACGGTGTTACACCGGGTCATTAAATAATACATTCCTCGCCGCATTCAGTTCATTCCTGCTATTTTAAAGGGTAACAATTGAATTAGCGGCCGGTATCCGAAATTCAGTTGCGAACGTACAACGTGTATGCTAATTTTGTTCTCAGAGAAAAAGTGGTCGTTGGGTGGTCGTGTTCTACAGAGAAGATCAGGTTTATTGAGCTCCTTATACTTTTTTAACTGTAACAAACGTGAATACGTCACAAGGCTTTATCGAATTCGTTTCGTATACTGTTACATACCTCACCTCTTAACGTAACACCTCGATATCAATCAGATATGGCGTTAATTTATTTACTTTGAGGGGAACAATGTAGTCACAAGGTACCACGAAGGCAGATTCTCAACAGGGTTAAAAAACTTTAGTCGTAATTGCATACGTGTGATATACGTTCGTTCATCAACTTTCATATAGCAATTAAATATCCTTATAACTTGTTCATTTGGTTATTTAACCCTTTTCTTTCCTTCCTGGGGGAGTACGGGTGGGGGTTGACTCTCACAAGCTTTCAGTAGCTCCCTGGTGAAACTTCCCAAACCTCATTCTTTTCGGCCTGTCTTTGTCCTTTTCTGTATTTGTTTGTGACCAAATCGGAAGATAATGTCAACTCTGAATACTGCATTTTATTTGGAAATGAAAAAGGAAAGAAGAGGCATCTTGATAATAACATAAAATATGTCTTATATGGAATCGTGATCCCAAGGCGTTGTTCAGATGCATGCTGACCTCAGAACTCTGGAAGGAACATGCGGCTGAACAAGCTCTGAGATGAAAACAGGCGCCATGCAGTTAATTACTTTACAAGTGAGTATAGAAGGATTTTAAAAGCAATTCTCCGCCTTATTGGGAGCCAGTAAAGCAGTGGAGTGATATGCTCATCAGCTCATAGCGAGAAACACGGAGAATGAGACGTGCAGCAATGTTTTGAACACGCTGAATCTCGTTAATTTGGTTGTCAGGAAGACCAAACAACAGATAATCACAAGCATCCAGCCAAATCGTAACAAAAGCATGGACCAGCATGGTGGTAGTCTTCTGATCCAGGTGATGACGAATGTTCCCTATCATTCTATAATTGCATGCAGAGCAGCTCTACAAAGGTTGTGTACATGAGTAGACATTTTCAAAGAAGTATCCATGATCATTCCCAAATTACGAGCTTGAGAAACAGGGTGGATAGTGGAATTGCCGTCTTTGATAGAAGGATTCCAAGAAGAATTACGGAAGTGTGACGAGAAGTGAATGTACTCTGTCTTCTTTTCATTTAGCACAAGCATGTTAGAACATCACCAATATCTAATGTCGGTGATACCAGCCTCCATCTTGTTCACAACATCGTCACGATCTGAAGGGTTGAATGTCAGATAGAGCTGAGTGTCGTATAGCATAGGCGACAGACTGGGTTCCATGGGCTGCAATGACGTCTTGTAAAGGAGCGCTTAAATGCCTATTGTCTAGGTCAAATACCGATTTCCGCCCCCATTTGTATCTGAACTTGTCGCACCAATTCGCATCTAGACTGAGAAAATTCAATTGTTTTTCTAAATCGGAGTGGATGCTCAGGAGTGGAACATTGCACCATATTGCACCTGAGGCCTTCTAGAGGTGACCAACAAAATGTCCCAATGGTGAGCAGGACACCCCCATATACGGAACCTTTCCCCGGGAAGTTCTTCAACATTCTTCCACAAATCAATTGCCTAATGGAACTTCCTGCTCGGAAATTATTTTCAAAACGAGGTAAGTGGTCAGGTGTGCTACATTGCACCAGATTGCAGCTAAGGCCATCTGAAAATTCCCAATATAGAGATGTGCTACATTTCATCAAATTGCACCTGAGGCCATCTGGAGGTCAACATTTTCCCAATAGGGAGCAGGACACCCACATATACGGTACCTTTCTCCGGGTAGTTCATGGACATTCTTCCCCAACTTAATCGTCTGATGGAACTTCCTGCTCGATATGCACTTTTTGGCGAATGAATCAGCACCAAAGTGCACATGGACTTGATAAAAATTCAAATTTATTTCCAAAACGAAGTGGGTGTTCAGGTCTGCTACATTGCACCAGATTGCATCTGAGGCCATCTGGAAATTCTGAAATTTCTCAAAGGAGAGGGACCCTGTCAGTCACAAGTCCCTAAGCCCCATGTCCCCCCAATGTCCCCCATGTCCCCCATAAACCCCATGACCCCCATGTCAGTGACAAGTCTCAGCCCCCACTCACAATTACCTCCTCACGCCTATTCCTGGCTGTATAACCAACCATCCAGTGGAGTAATAAGCTGCATTTCGATGGCACAGTTTAGGCATAAGCTGGGCTAGAGATCATTACGATTCTCGAAGGGGACAATTTGTAATTACCCTGCTCAAAAATTGATTGTAGATTACTTATGTCATGTCTGGCGGTGAAGCGCCCCGCCTTGACTCTGGTGGGTATAATGAATTATATCAGATATAATTACATTGCCCATAGCGGTGTGTGATGTTCATGTCTGGCGGTGAAGCGCCTTACCTTGAATCTGATAGTCACAATAAAGTATAGCTGGTATAATTGCGTAGACGATTAGCGACGTGAGATGTCCATCTAAGTGGTGTCCCGCTGTCTTGATCTTCTTCCCAGTCAGGACATCAGGGTTGTATCGATATCCTCACCATGAACAGATGGATATCAATATATAATTGAGATGTTATACACACGTTTAGGGCGTATATACATGCATATAGGACATGTATACATATGCAAACATACATCATGAATATTAAGATATAATAGAGATAATTTATTCGCATTATGAGGTGGCCTACATGAAGTGTATCCTCTTTTTATGTCGGGTGAGTAAGGTATTATATGAGATAACACCTACAATTATATCCTCATCATGTCATTGAATAACTGTTGTCACATGATATTGAATTAAATGTACGACCGTGCAGAAAGTTTTAATTGAAAAGTATTATATATAAACTAATTATATCCTCATCATGTCATTGGACAATTGTCGTCACATGATATTAAATTAAAAGTACTATTGCACGACCGTGCGAGAAAACTCCCATAACGAGAACTATTGCACGCTCTATTTAGACGCAACTTCCAACAGAAATTTCAACAGAAGAGAAGTTTGTCCACGGGCCAATTTTTGTCGTTTGTGTTATATAGGCTAAAACAGATAATGAATGTGTTTATTTCGTGCAATGATTCAAATATAAAACTCGTTGAAAGATTAAACTTGTTTTATTCAACTCGCTGAAAACGTCAAT
>JAODTT010415316.1:0-12548 GCA_025400115.1 Pentamera pediparva
CTACCGTAGAGCACAGGTAGTGAGACTTGGTCAGTGAAGGAAGAAGAGCTGACCTGACTAGGTGGCATGTATTATTAGACGGACAATTTCAGGAGGACGATTCCATGAAATAAATTTGCTGTGTAAGGCAACGATGCCACATTGGTGCACCTGGTATTTCCCCGCACCGGGCGCTTGTTCTATTTTATTCATATATGAGTTTTTGCAGCCATTGGACCTTTCTTGTTCTCTACAATCCGAATGCAGCCTGTTTGGACACTTTGCTTGTCTGTGCCTGACACAAATCATACTTTCATGGTGTTTCGCCGCATCCGCACCTTTGGAATGCTGGCTCGATGCGTTCAACCTTGTCTGATCAGTCGGTACACATGTAGTTTATCAATGATTCAATATCTTCTTGAAAATGTTCATCAGGACTGTTAAAAATACATGAGTTGAATGGTTAATGAGACTAGTCCATCAACAACAACTGTGAATCCAGTGATCCTTCATCACTACAGCATTTACAAAGATAGCTGCCAGTTATAGAAACGTCCACAAGTAAGTGGATTTTTCAATGGACTAGTCTCATGAACCATGATTCAATTTCTGTTCATTTATGTTATAGATGTTCAGTTTCCCCGTCAACCCTTTCATCTGGCACGGCACTGATGTCGACATTCTGACCACGGTCATCGGATTCACGCTAAAGAATACAGAAGGTAAGTTTACCGTCTATCCATTGACATTGCTTTAGATTGCAGCCTCCCTTGTCAGCTAATTGCACTCTTGCGTTTGGTGGTTGTGATGTCTGGGCAATGAAGGGGAACAAGCTCCATTATGCTTTTATTCTTGCTATATTTAGTGAGGAATAGATTCCCACTGTAGGGTCGAGACAAGAACGAGAGTAATAATAATAACATCCGGTTCTTATATAGCGCTTTATCACGGCTGTACAGTGGTCTCAAAGCACTTTACAGATTTTACCCCTGCTCATCAGTAACTTGTCCAACCCACACAACAGTGCAAATCCCTTGCTGTTCCCACCTGGCACGGTGAAACGTTATAACACTCCATCGTGTCCCTCGGGGGGACATCCCATAGGTGCAGCCACATACAGCGCCACGCTATGTATACAAGTTACCTCACCGGGTACCCACTTTCACCTGAGTAGAGTGAAGCAATCGAGATAAAGCACCTTGCTCAAGGGTACAACTGGGCTCGAACCCATAACCACTGGATTACAAGTACGACGGCTTAACTGATTAGGTCACCATGCTCTCCGGTATATTCCTTTACCACTACATCACTTTGCTGCATCCTAGGCTACTGCTGGCAGTACCATATGTCCAATGGTATAGGTGCTTGGGTAGGCGGGAATGGTGATTTGCGACAGCCGACTGCGCTCCCTTTGAGCATTTGGCATGCCTTCTGACGGAAGATCCTCCCCTCCATGTTTTGTCGGCATGGGACCTGGTGGGTCGGAGCCCTCGCTGGAACGGCCTATCAGCTCATGGTTTGTGCAGCTTAGTGAGTACTTCAGGGCGTTTGGTGGGATTCCAGAGCTTGTTGCTTTCCTGGAGGAGGCTGTGTGATTGGAAGCAGTGTGTGGATGCTGTTAGGTGCCTTTCAGGCATGTGCTCCCATGTGTAAGAGAGTGGGGGCAAAAATGACATGAGTAACTCCTCCTGGCAACAGAAGAAGAGGGCTTATGCTCTTTCATAACGAGGTTTGGCCAAAGATGCATATGGGGAACGAAAAATGAATGTTACAAATAAAATTCTTCGTGAAAAATAAATGGGTCAGGTGGTGTTCTGTGCTCGGTACAACTTGTACAGGTGAACCAATATGCATGTAATGGATATTATCAATGTCCAATAAGCAAAGTTATATAACACCTAATCATCCCGATCATGTCATTTGGTAATTGTTGTCACATGATATTGAATTAAAAGTACTTTTGCAAGGCCGTGCAAAAAAGTTCCCATAAGTTCCCAAAAGTACTATTGCACGCTCTATTTGGATGCAACTTTCAACAAAAGTTTTGACACAGAAGAAGTTTGACCACATGCCAATGTTTGTCATTTGTGTTACATAAAACAGATAATGAATGTTTTTATTTCATGCAATGTTTCAAATATTTGATCTGTTGAAAAATTGAACTTGTTTTATTGCCTTAGTGCCTTGTTGAATAATTTTGTCAATCTTTCAGCTCATGAAATATTTGAACTATTGCACTCAAAAGCATTCATCATCTGTATACTATCGGACATCCCCGTTGCAGGCACACTTGGGACAATGCTACTGCTCTGTGGATGACGTGCCAAACTTCAGTCTTAAGTCTTACCAAACATGAAGGCCACATGGGACATTTTAGTGGCGTTTGGCTTTTTTTTTTACTGGTTAAATTTCTCTTTTATTTTTTCAGCTTGTGATTCAGCAGTAAATGGTGGCTATTCTGTGCATGTTCCACCATCATGGAAAGTTTTGTGCATCCATCCTGATAAAGTGTTTTTGTAATTGCCCTGTCTCATCGGCTAACTAGTCTAATGTCTCTTCTATGAAACACAGGGGAGGAGCTGCACGTCTCAGGTTTAACCAATGATGTGGAAGTGCTCCTTCCTAGAGGAGAACAGAGCGCTCTCAGGTTCGACACGATGACTGCCTACTCCCACGAGCTGCTCACCGTCAGCTTTAACGTCACCGAGCCGAGCAGCTCCATCCACATCGACATCTATCCGACGAGCCTCGAGCAGGGCAGCAGACTCGAGGCATACCTGCGTTTCGGGTTCCTCCCCTCGATGAACACCTACGATCTGAAGACTGTGCTCCCCCTGGAGGCTATCATAATGCCATTCAACCATTCTGCCAACTTCACGACCAACCCCTACACCTGGTTCATCCAGGAGGACAGTCTCTACGCGACGGGGAGTTACTACCTGGCGATACGGGCTGTCAACGACAAAAGGGTCGGCAACGGGACACGGGCGGCAGCCACCGAGGTGGACGTGGATGTCAAGATATATACGGCGAGGTGTCTGTTCTGGTCTCCGGGGGACCAGCAATGGTTACCAGATGGTTGTAAGGTATGGCAAGGAGTTAGGAGTGAGGGGTTTATTTGGAGAGTTCATTTGGAGAGAAACATTTTCCCAGCCTGAGAGGCGTCTTGCCGTCTTTGGGACGTCCAGGACACCATGGAGGACGAACGCCCTTGGGACGACCGGAGTGAAAGAAGAAATACTTTTCTTCTTCTTCAGTCAACATTTATCCTATTCAGAATTGACCTAGTGGATTTAGATTTCAGGTGAGTTGAATATGACATGCCTGCATGTTCCAGACTCTCTTAGGAGTCCCTGAGCCTAAGGCCTGCTCGTCTCGACCCGCGACTTGGAAGTGCTGATTGGTTCTATTGTGGTTTCCATCATCCAAAAGTGAGACACCCCACTTCAGAATTCTGACTAAGACCCTGGAGAGAAGGGAAATCAGGGGGCAGGGGTGTATTTGAAGGGGGATCTGAAGGTGGGGCTTTGCAGGATTTAGATACATGTCGCCATGGAGCTGTCGTGGGTGTCAAGTTATACCTCTAGGTGTCTGTTCGGGTCTCTTGTCTACCAGCAATGGGTACCAGATGGTTGTAAGATATGAAACAATGTTTGCAAGGTATGAAAGGAATTGATGATAAAGGGTGTCTATGATTAGGGAGAAAGAGCAGGAACTGGGCATGGGACTTGATATATATAGCAAGGTGTCTGTTCGCCAGGAACCAAACCGGACTGCCCTCAACGAATCCTGTCCACTGTGTTCTGTTGGTACAGGACCCGGTAGGTTGGGGCCCCCCGCTAGGACAGGGATGTAGTTCATGATTGGTGTAGCTCTGTGGGTACCTCAGGTAGTTAGGGTCAGGACCAGGCAGCTGAACAGTTGTTGTCTCCCAACAGCTGGAAGGTAATAAGGAAGGAATTTGGGAGTTTGATTAAATGACTTGAATGGGCTTTATTAGTAGTTATGTTAGTATTTCAAAGTATGTTATATTATCGTTTAGTTTCGTAGGTCTGCTGCTACTCCCAAACTTTTTGAACTAAAATGAGAATGTTTCTGAAATATTTTGAAATGGTATGGAAACGTTTTCGTAAATTAGGTTACTCAACATAAAATATTTTTCAGAAACATATAGGGAACAGTTTCAAAAACGTTTCGTGTTTGCTGGGACATTGTTTGTGCTGTTGCTCAATGAAACTAACCACATTCAGGATCGATAAGAGCATTGGTCTATTAGAGTTATTTCTTCAAATGTGGGAAATTACATCCAATTAGGCTGTTAGGAGGAAGTTGGAAATGTAAGCAAGTTACTTCACACAGTGAGGAATACGCTATACGGGTAATTCAGCCAATACCCATGCATGTGTTCGAATAATACAATATACTCATAGGAAAGGTGGTCAAACAGTGATCCACTGAGTTTCTGTCAATTCAGCTGTGGAGTGGCAACCCCATCGCCTGTCTCATTCTGCTAGACTTGGTGTCTAAATTCAAATGTCTTGTCTTGGCCAAAGTTCAAACTTTTTGTATCATGAGTATCGTCTTTGCTCATCAAAGCCTCGTCTGATAGTAGTTTGGGGCTATCCTCAGGCGCCATCCATCGTTTTGTAATAGGGAGGCCACTGTGTGCCAGCAGCAGCATGTGTTGCCTTTTGGCTGTGTGAATCTAGCATTCTGATCTTCTGCCAGTCACCGATCTGAGTGGGCTGTGTTTTCTCTTGTTTCCAACAGTCGGTACAACGGGTGCGGCTACCCGCCAGCCCGGTGGTGCTGCCAGACCACCCGCTGTAATGCGTCTGTCTACGGCATCGCAGTTAAATCCAGTCCCCAAGTCACAGAAACTGACACTGTTGAGGTACAAGTGCAAGTCCTGTATGAGGAACTTTACATCCCGAGTAAAACTTTATCAGCATGAGAAGCAAATGCACAGCCACCTGCTTCCTGGATCCAGCTTCCCTCACATGCATAGAAACTGGCAGCGCCCAGTCGGAAAAAGGAAGAGGCCATTCCCCTGTGTCCACTGTGACAACTCGTTTTCCCGGCGATGGAACCTGTGTCGGCATATGCTCAATTGTCACGGTGTGTTGGATGCCTCCACGGTCACAGCGAGCATGGACAAGTAAAGATCGGGAAGGCTGTTGATTGCGAAGACGTGCAGACCTTCCAAGCTGCTAGCGAAACCAACAAAAGATGGACTACGGTTCCTCGAAATAAGGAGGAAGCCTCAGGAGGATAGGAATGCTCAGTTCTTCAAGGGTCACTCGAGGTGACACTCCAATATTGACATGGTGGCTTAGAGAAGTAGGGAATGTCTGTCAAGCAAGAACAGGAGCGTAGTTGATGTTTAATTCTGCTGGAAGAAGTTGCAAAACCATGACATGTGGCAGGGTCAAGTTGGAAAACAAAGGCTAGGGAGTGTCATTGTTTGATGATATTGGCAGGTGTTGCATCATAATGGACACATCGTCATAAGACAGCCAATATGAACTTATGATGACTTGACTTTTGATGCTGCAGGCATCTCTCTCTTGTCATTACTGTGCATGTGTTGGATTTCATCTCCACTCTGTTCAAGCTGGACGTCACCAGTATACTGTACTTGTTGATTGTCTTCCATCTGAGACTTTTCCAAGCTCACTATTCACACCAGCCATCAATGATTCTGTCCCCCAGGTCCAGTGAGCCTTGGTCTAGTGACACAGCAAGGAACGTTGATGATGCAGGCTAGCAGCCATCCCCCTGCGGCCACTGTCAGCAGTCTACATCCACCCAAGGAAAAGGCGAACGGGATTCGCGGACAGATGCACCACATGAGGTCAAACACTGGGGAGAGAGCCTTCAACTGCTCGGTGTGCGGGAGGGTCCTCTCAACCCTCCAGAACAAAGTCCGTCATGAGCGGAGCCACCTGGGGGTCCGCCCCTTCCCCTGTCGTTACTGTCCAAAGACTTTCACACAACCACACCACCGGAAGAGGCACGAGGACTCGCACGCGGCCCCCAGCTGAGGGGTTGAGCAATACTGCACACAGGCAATGGCTTCGGAGAGGATTTCAAAAGTAGGTGCAGAGGAAGTGCAGTCCTAAGAGCCAGAATTCCAGCATCACATTTTATCACAAGTACACTAAGTACACGTACAGCCATGCAAGCTCTCTCCCAATTATAATTGCCTGGATGGGCAAGTGGGACCTCCTAGCTACAAGTCTGAATGAGGAAGAATACATTGAATCTGGAGAACTTAACTTTATAATCATTATGTAAACTGCACTTTGTCTGTCGGTGATTGTGACATCGTTTCTTGGGCAGATTTGATCAGAAGCAACTAATGGCTGAGGCATGGAGAATGCAGTTAGTCTGCAGTGTATTGAAGATTTGTTGAGCCTCCATAGTATGCCCTAGGTGTAACAAACCTTGTAAAAGTTAACTTTGCATGGATCGAGGAGAAATATTCACTGTTTTGTGTTGTAATAGGAGTTCTCTCTGAAAAAAGGCTCACAAGATTTATATTCTTTAAGAGAGAGCACTTTTGGCTTGCTAGCAGTATCATACCCCTTTCTGCACGTAATCCAGTTATTAAATGAATATGAATAACAATTTCATAAAAGAAGGCTGAAGGCACAGTTCAGGTATAACTCTGAAGAGTCCTTGCAACACATTTATTTTCCAGGGTGTCAATTTGCAGGCAGTGTTCATGGATTTGTTGTAAAGGTCATTCTCATTGAAGACCAAAGGTCATGTAACAGATTTTCTCTAAACTAGCATACTGTAAGTGAAAAGAGGGCATGTAGAAACCCCCACACCCCAAATTTGAAGATTCTATCATGTTGCATTGCTGAGTTATTTAAATTTACTTTTGGAGAAATTGATGACGTCATGGGTGGGGGGACAATGCGAAGGTCACCCATAGACTCTACACACTAAATGCTGAGTTTTCGCATCTCGATAACGGAAAGACAGGAAGTGATATTTAAAAAGAAATGAATGAGATTATTCTGCCATATTCTGTGAACAATTCTATTAGTTTTCATCTAGAACCCATCCATGGTTCATTTGGTACAGGGTTTCAAAAAGTACATGTTTCGTATTGACTTTGTGTTACAGAGGTTCCTGTGGTCCCCTGTGATGTCATGATGCGTGTTGCGCAATAACAGTTGCTGCTCCTTTTTGCACACTTATCGGCTGAATTACGAATTGCGGTTTAGATTACCTTAGTGTACTATCCCTAAGGTACAATATTAAATGAAGTCATATTTACATGACCTTTGGCCTTCAACCAGTGAGGCCAGTCCGTGTCTGGGGACTGCTAGGGCGCCCCCACTGTCGTTGATCCCAGAGCATACAGTCTGCAGTTGTCCTTGTGTGTAGCGACCATGTCAGATCCACATCTCCCCTGGATAGAGGGCTAAGATGTTGACATGCACCCTCTGTGGTGATTGTATACTTCACTTATACTTATATGGTTTCTTTGACCATCGAGTCTCTGGATGTCATGATGCGCCACTTGTATAGAGTTTGTAGAGTTATTTCGTAGTTTTCCTTGTCCAATTCTTGATGTCCGCCCATCATGTGCTTCTTGATCTTCCTGCCCTCCTCCCATCTACTTTCCCTTGGGTAATTTGTCTCTGGATACCAGATGACCTGAGGATATGGCCCATGCTCTGCATTTTCCTGCTCTTGATCTCTCCTAGTAGTGTTCATTTTTCATTGACCATCTCCAAAATGTCCTCATTTGTGATCCTGCCGGTATACGGTACTCTGAGCATCTTCCTATAAAACCACATCTCAAATGCTTCAATCTTATCTTGAACTTCTTTTGATAGTGTCCAGGTCTCAGATGCGTAGAGTAGTGTTGAGAGGTGATTGAACAGGTCCATGATACTCCCTGTCTGTCATAAGAGGTGAATATAGAGGGGACTTGTACTGCCTAACAGTGGGAGAACACTATACTACTATAACTGATGCTCAACATATGGTGCGGAGCTAGCGCTTCTCAGGGTCATAGGCACCTGTTTCGGGCAGTTTGGACCCCCAAATTTAGATAATGTGTGCACCAAAAGAGTCTGAAAAGGAGGGGAGTTTGACACTTTTCCCATGGAAGGACAGTGCTCTGTAGATTTATGTGCTAAAATCACATGATTGGACCCCAAAATACCAGAGCCAACCCTAGCCCTAATATGGTTCTGCAGATACACTTATTGCTTGATAATTTCTGAGAATCCTAAAGCATACCAGTACTCATGCTGGTCATAGCTAATTATGGTATGATCGAACTCTGCCCCAACTGAGGATGCTTCATTGACTTCCAGTGGAGCAACAAATCTTGCTCAAGGTATGTCTGCCTCCATGGAAAGCTGGCTATGATTACTTACCTCCGCAATGACCATGATGCATATTATATGAGAGGCTTGCTGTCCGTCCTGGGCTATCAGCGGGAACTTTCAGTGGCAATACTGGTAGTGAAGCAATAGAGAATCATTTCCAAAATCAAATGCAACAAAATTAGTTATTATAGTAGCAAACAAATTCAGAGAGAATGCGAATGTTATGCAGTTTATTTCTGTTCTTTCACATAAAAAAGCCTAGTATTCTGCGTATGCATGTGGCCAGCTAGGCTTGGCGCTCACTGCAGGTACTGCACGTGTATTTTTAGCCAGTACTGGTGATAGTAACTGTGCATTAGGCTGTCGATATTGCGAGTACCAGTGCAGTGAGTACCGTTATACTAAGGTGAATACTGGTATTCCGCCCGACCCTACATGCTGGCCATAGCTAATTGCATAGTAGGGTCACACTTTGCCCCAACCTAGTGTGCTTCATCGACTTCCAGTGGAGCAACAAATCATTCTCAAGGTATGGAAAGCTTGCTATGATTACTTATCTCTGTAATGACCATGACGCATATCATATGAGAGGTTTGCTGTCTGTCCCGCATTATCAGCAGGAACTTTTGGTGGCAGATCTTTCACGGTGACAGTGCTCATACTGTTGAATGACTCGACCAGCACAGTCAAGATTTTGTGATGGCTCTTCGTGGAATATTCAAAATCTCTTCTGAAAGCCTACTTGTTTGACCAAATATCCAGTTATATGATAGCTGGATTTTATGTAGTCTTGTTCAAGACCCCGGGACTCTTGCAACCCTTGGGTCATTGCCTGCATCATGGAAACATGCATTGCTAAAACTGTTGCACCCATAGATTCATATGTCCCTGATCTTTGCTCGCCAGAGAGTCTCGTCTCCTTAGTCAGAAGCTTGTCAGCGAATCTAATATGACTGTATGCATCATGACACATAATGCAATGCTAACTTTTATATTGTATTTTAATACCAAATCTGGTCTTGAAGTGCTTTGCAGATATTATCCTTCCCTGCCTATCCTAAGAGGTAACTGAAATGGAGGATCTGTTTCCATTTTTATCTCAATGACACTATTTGACATGATGGTGTGGTGTGCCAGTACTTAGAAACCAATACCTTACAGATACCCATAGATATGCGTTGTCTAACTGCACCGAGGAGAAGCCCATCACTTCACTCAACGTCTTGTCAGTAATATTTGTATATCCTTTCATCTCTGTTGCACCCAGGGTGAGGGTCCACGGTGTGTCTTACCTATACATATAACCCATGTACTGATTACGAACATCTGGGCATCAGAAGCTCAATGGAGCTGTAGTTTTTGTCAGATACTCTGGTTGCTAGAATTCCTTGTCCCTATGATTGCATGATATTCGCTCTGGAAAAGTGATATAATCAGTCAGATATTGAATATCAATGACTTTGTGCTGTGTCTAGGGATCAAATTTTCTCCAGAGATGTGTCATCATGTTGCCAGAAATACATCCAGAAGGTAGGCAAGTTCCAAAGAATCAATGTATGTCTTCCAAGGATTTGCACAATAATTCCCTAGTTGCGATTCTCGCTGTCACATTCTGTCATGTACACAGCGAGTCGCATCCCAGGCAGTGCATTCGCATAAGTTGCAGGTCCTGATTTCATACATGTCAGTCACAATCAGTTGCAATAATTCATCACAGTTCCTAAATTCACAGAATGATGAACAACATTTCGAAGTTGGTTCTCCGAATCCAAATCAGTCTAC
The DNA here is from genome assembly GCA_025400115.1 of Pentamera pediparva. Taxonomy (NCBI): domain Eukaryota; kingdom Metazoa; phylum Echinodermata; class Holothuroidea; order Dendrochirotida; family Phyllophoridae; genus Pentamera; species Pentamera pediparva. The sequence goes on from JAODTT010415316.1 coordinate 10,119, forward strand.
AATCTCTGTGCCAGGTTTGATCAAAGTTTTAGATGTAATATATGGCATTTTGTGGAATCCTGATCCAACAATCCTGATTCTGATCCTTCTTGATTCTCTGATGGTTGCAGCTCTCACTGTTATAATCTGTCATGTGGTGAGTTGCTTCCCGACAGTGCATTCACATGAGGTTTGCAGGCTCTAATTTCATACATGCCAGCCACAATCAGTTGCAATAATTCATCACAGTCCTCAAATTCTCAGACTGATAAACAACATTCCACAGTTGTTTTGAATCCCATTCAGTCTTTGATCTCTGTGCCAGGTTTTCTTCAAATTTTAGATTTTACCCCTTTGGTTTTCTGGCAGTTGCAATCCACGCTGTCACATTTTGTCACATTCTGTTACATAGTGAGTTGCCTTCTGTGGTGCATTCACACAGAGACAGCCGGTCCTAATTTTTTTATACATGCCAGCCACAATCAGTTTTGATACTGCATCACAGTTCCTCACACAAGGGCACAATGGACTTCAAATCACAGCCATTGGAATACTAACTCGATGGCCTAACGAATCAGACCCCATGCTTTTATGACGATATGTTTAAAATGTCTGTTTGCCCACAAGAACTGTTTTATTATCACTTGTGCAGTGGAAAGATATTTCATTTGAAATTCATGAGCTTGGCCGCAGTCGAGGATTTGAGTAAAATTGGCTCCTACGATCCTGTTGTTCAGTCTGTGCACACCCCAAAATGTAATATTCATGACAGCACAGCGGTTGTTAAATTTAAGCTCAACATATCGATGAGGTCTACAAAATATACATTGGTCCCTGGTTGTATTTTCTTCATTTTGAATTCAAATTCTGTATCCAAGAAACGACGAGATGAATTCTAGATTTCCGGGGGAACGCAGATCTCTGCTCCATAATCATCAAAATAGTCTGCACGGGAGGTATATGAATAAAGCTGAACAAAATATTATACCGTGGCTTGGGGGCACATCCAAGGGTGAGTGAATAATGCATGTGACATAGATGTCATGATGTATTTTTGCATCGAAAGATAATGACAATGCTATATACACCAACTCTATGGTCATGTGGTTACAGAATACGATCGACTTACAAACAGGAGGCACGGGTTTTATTCTCTGATGCAGTCATGCACCAAAGACTTCTTTACTCATTGAGACCAGTGTTATTTCTGAGGAGGCGGGGTCATCTCCGCAGAGCTTGTTAAACCACTCCTCGAGGAGTTATTCACATGGGTATATCAGAAAGCAGTGTCCTCTCACTTTCTACCACTTCCACCTACTGGTCCAAACTGGTAGTAGACTACCAGAAACCTCCACCACATCGGGTGAAGGTCAGCGAACTGAGCGGAGCGAATCAATTCGTGTGCGATTTCTCTATCCGATAATGATAAAACTGTAGACCAATCAGGATGTTTACACTTGACATCTCAGCCTGTTCAATAGCTCAGCGTTGCATAGCTAACGATTTGTGTGCTCCCATTGCTATAGTGCGACTGTCAATTTTATTTTTATCACCACAGTGTGTCCGGGCCTTGAGAATTGAGGCGTAAACACCATCTCGTTTAGCCTAGAGCACAACTGGAAAAAAGTTTGGGGCACTGCTAGCTAATACCTGCTGTGATGTGGGCTACTGAGCTCTCAGAACACTAATTGATTAGATAGAAAAGATTTATATTTGTAGCATGACCCCCCCCTCCATTTACTGAACAACATGGGATCATTAAACTAGAAACCATGCACCTGTGAGTCAGAGACATAGCCAGAGAGGCGTCTCACCATCTTTGAGACGCCCTAGAGGCCGTGGAGGACAGACAAAATCTTGTGAGATGCCTTTGAGAAAACCAGTGTAAAAAAACCGAAAACTCCTTTTCTCAGCCAACATGTTCCCAAATCCTCAGTAACCTACGAGATTAACACTTTAGTTGAAATAAACATTATATTGAAGATAATGACAAGATGGGATTCATACAGTGCCGAATCAACATCAAGTTGCTGCTCTAGGCACTTTACCAAGGGGACGGAATTTAATTGAAAGAATAAGTGGAATGATGCGTTCGAATGTAGTAAAGTCTGTACTAAGTCTGATGTGATGTGGTAGTCGATTCCACAGGAGAGGGGCAGTGTAGCAGGTGAAGGAACGAGTGTGGTGTTCCAACTCGCGGCATGTACCACTTGCTAGTCATGAGCAAGATATTTACACTTCCATGTGATAAATCCTGAACCAAAAGCCCCTGATCTACTGAAAAGTGTTTCAGGCATTCGTTCCATTCGTCAAGTTTTCATTGAATTCCTATGTAAGGGTAGGGTAATGAATCAAAGCCACTTTCAGACCATATTAATTGACTCGTATATAATGGGGCACCTGTTGTATTTTCAGCTCGATGCTCAGCATTATTATTATATCCCCACGTAG
>JAODTT010416427.1:0-12541 GCA_025400115.1 Pentamera pediparva
GTGTCTCCTACACTCACTTAGCGTGGGGTGGGGAATCCCCAACGTGCGCGATGTCAAGATGGAACTTTAGTGCAATGGTGTGTTTAAACCTGCGCAAACTCATCTGGGCGACATGAATTATACATCGATCACATCAAGCAAGGCTCCCATACAGGTATCATTGGACGGAACTCGACCTGCAATGACCTGATGAGTCGTGACGGTCATAATGCGATCACATAACACGTGTAGACCAGCCACTGATACTAGTCAGCTTGGGATGTTGGATGTGACGTTTTGTCGGGACAGACGCGTGTGACTGCGAACAGGACCGTTTAGGAGGGCGGTGACTGTTTGCCCGACACCTGAACTCACCTCGCGACATACGATAGCAAAATGTCAAACAATTAGCCGAAAAACTCACCCATGAGCGCTAGGCGTAAGGGCAGATTCCGATCGGAAGGCTGAACTATTTTTTACCAAGTGACGCAGCCAGGGATTGCTTGCAGGGATCGCCCATCAGACCCTCGAATGAGGGTGCGTTGCTAATTGACTGGTATAAGGCCTAATTACCGTACGCGTTACACAGTTTTGCTGATGGGTGGAATCGAGTGACCCCATGGGTTTGGTTTAGTTCAGTGTAGTGGAAAGGGGTCAGGAAGGACAACATCCTCATAGAAGAACCGAAGCCACAACAACCCGAAAGCGAAGAAGAACCCAAATTCCTAAGAATTCGCCCACAATTCTTGAAAAACAAATGAAGACTATTCTTGAACGCATTTACACTCCTGGATAAAACCACGACTTCTGGAAAGCTATTCCACTCATTGACACTCTCTGCGAGAAGAATATTCACGAATATACCCTACAGCGTTTGCCACGGAGCTTGAGGCGATAACCCCCATTGGCAGTAACATTGGAAAACTCGAAGTAGTAGTCGAAAGAAAGGCCGTCGAGTCCATGGACAATTTCGAAAAGCTGAATCCAATCACCCTGAATTCGCCTCAGCTCCATCGGAGTAAGACCGGCACGCCTCAATCTTTTCTCGTAAGGTGAACCATTCCGCCCACCAATCAATCTAGTAGCCCTCCTTTGAACGTTTTCAATCAACTGCTTATCTTTCGAAAAGTAAGGACAGAATACTCTAGGTTAGGTCTCCCCAGTTGATCAAACAACCTGACAACAATATCTTTGTCAATGAAACCGAAGTGACGTTTGATCAAGCCAAGATTCCAAATACCTTTCCTCGCAGCCTCGGCACACTGCCTGGAAGGTTTCAAAGACGATTCGAAATAAACGCCGGGATTTTTTTCCGAATTTACTCGCTGATTATTTTGACAATTCAACTTGAAGGAAGCGTTACAATTGTGGAACCAACATGCACAACTTTTCACTCATCGGTATCGGTAAAACATTTGCCAATCCAAACATCAGCACAGCAAAAAAAAGCTTGCTTACATGACTATCTCTATAACATCTTTTCCCGGTCTACCACTGCTAGGAGTACTACTCACAACCCTGTCAGTAGTGATACCCGATACCCTTGCCTCGCATCTAGTTTGACAACCCTAACCTTCCACACATGAATTACCAGCTTGCCCAACACTGATGCCCCCGTACCATTAAGGTGAAGACCACCCTTTTTTGTCGCATCCGCATCCGTATCTATGGAATGCCGGAGAAAAATCCGTGACACCGGCCTAAGACGTCCTGGCAGTCACTCCAAAGGTTATTAGTACCTATCTCGACAACCACCACTTCTTCGTCTCCCACGATCCTGTTAACCCTCGCACTGACTGACTGTGTTTGCGGGGAATCTGTCACTCGGGGAAATCATGACTTATTCAGTGATTGGGTTAAAAACCTATCCTGAGATGCCTCTGCACGTGCCAAGCGCGCCCCTACAGCTCACCAAATGCATGAAAAAATACTGACGCTCTGTGAAAAAATGTTTTCCTGTGCGTTGCATGTATATTGGCTCTTGGTCGAAAATCCGGGCTCTGAATAAAAAATTGACAATCCTATTACTTGTGCCGAAATAATTGTTTTAGCGGAACTGACATTCTTCCATCAAGCTCCCTGACTGACATATTTTCGATGAGGACCACTGACGGACACAGTGTCTCGTGGGGATGCCCCCCAGATGTTGTTGTTACCCGAATCACGGAAAACTACTGCTCACTACATGCATTGTTTACATATCTCGTCACTACTCGTTGGAAATCAATGAAATATTCGGGTAGTTTTCTTACTTTTGCCTAGTGGGGGGCGCACGCCCCACGGAAGTGCCGCGCCCCAGTCCCCCCCCCTCCAATGGAAATCTGCCGAAAAAATATATAGGCCTAGCTTTTGTCTGACTCATATTGACGTTGACGAATGAGGACAAATCTCAAACTTGTAGCTATACATTTCACTCCTCATAATTTATTGAATTTCAATAACTTCATAAATTAGGCTAATGGGCCACAGGCACTTGTAACTGAGTGACTAAGTTTTCCATCAAATGCCCGCCGTGTTCCCAAGTATCCTCGCTCTTCGCACGCGGTGGTAGCCTACTGCGTGTTGTTCAGGTAATTGTTTGAGATAGCACAAAAACTGTGCAAGACCTAAAACAGTTGTCTGCCAGTTCCTCCGTGCTACTGTAGTCCTAACTCTGCCTTCTCTTCCTGAGAGATTTATCTAACAACACTATTTTATAAAGGCAAAATTTACACACGAAAAGTAGAACAGGCAATATTTGTGAAGAGACTAGAATGTATGCGCGTTGTGTATAGCATAAATGTCGATACGCAACGCGCAACACCATGTATCTGTATTCTCTACAACAAGCGATGACTGACTTGAGTAGGCATCTTATTAGCATAGGCCTACTAAAATAAGCATATTTAACCTAGTGAAAAATTAGGAAAACTTTTGGCGAGCAATTGCATAGCCAACTCGATAGCCTCTATACTAATCTATAGAAAGAGTGCAACAAATTATTGCCTAGGTTTTACATGGTCAGTTGCAAATCGATGCATGATTTTCCAATGCTTTCCCTGTGAACTTGTAACTGCGTTCTTTACAACCATAAAGCTAAATTGAATGATAGCTCTATCAAACTTTAGGCCTAAAATAGTGAACGAGTTTCCCGAACTTCGCGCGCAGTGTTGGCGTCGGCTCCCGAGTTTGGTGAAGGTCATGAAGCTCTGATGTAAGCTGCATGCCTCGTGTTGATTGAGGCGTGGACACCGCGGACAATGGGCATACTCCCCAACCCGCATGAGTAGTGTGTGAGAAGACAAGGAGCACCTTGCAGACACCATTTCGTTAGAAGGGGTCAAAAAGAATTACTACAATCTTTCCGAGTGACTTCATAACATGAAACAAATAATTATAAGAAAAACAAATTACATTTCTTTCACCACATTGCAAATCTTGATGGTTGCTATCTCGCCTCGCAAATGCAATTTCCGGCGATCTGGGGAGTGATAAAATCTCACATTTTCAAGAGACGCTCCGCGCGAACCACGGGCGCGCTCACTGCTCCTTAGTCAACCTCCCGACCCCCATGAAAATGACTGGACCCCCACCGCCCCCACTGGAAGAATTATCCGTGCTACGCCACTGCCCATTCCAGTGGTGGGGCAACACAGAACAGAACAGTTAAATAATATCAAGTTATCATGCATACGAGTACAAAATGGTATACAGAAATGTCTCAAAACAGCAATAGTTCAAATATTTCATGAGTCGAAAGTTTAAACGGTTTATTAAACTAGGCGCAGCCGAGTTTGCCGAGCTTAATAAAACAAGTTCAATTTATCAACGAATGAAATATTTTAATCATTGCTCGAAATGTAAACATTCATTATCTGCTTGTTTTATAACACTGACGACAAACTGTTGCCAAACTTCTTTTGTGTCAAAACTTCGTTGCAAGTTGCGTCTCGATAGAGCATGCAATAACATTGGCGTGTGGCCAAACTTCTCTTGTGTCAACATTTCGTTGAAAGTTGCGTCTCAATTAATAGAGCGTGCAGTAGTACTTTTCATCGGAACTTTTTTCACGGTCGTACAATAGTACGGTACTTTTATTATCATGTGACAACAATTGCCCGATGACATGTTAAGGATATAATCAGGTGTTATATTATACTGCCTAATTTACCGACCAAATGAGTTCTGTTATCCACCCGTCGTGGCCTGGTTTCTGTACTTTAGAGGTCTTATCTGTGCTACCGACTATTTTGTTCAGTCATATCTTCCTGCATGCCCTGAATGGTGTTGAAACTATCGGAACAAAAAACTTATCATCACATATCCTGCCCACTCTAAACGACTCCGACCGCAACGTACCACTCTGCCACTACCGTAACCTCTGCCAAAACCGTTAAAGTGGACAGTGGCAAGATCTATCCTCAAAAGATCTTATCAGCAATGTCGCCAACATAAATGATATGCATGCCACGTAAGCTACAGAAACTCACCACTTTGCTCACGGAAATCGTCTAATTTATCTTGGACGTAGGCGTGTTCCAGCGCGTGGTAGGTAAACACTCCCGTGTAGCTGGTGTGAGCGAGACCCTCTATTCGAACGGCGCTAAGGCTGGGCAGGAAACAACCCAAAAGGGCAGCCAGCAGTACGGACCAGGATGAAGACATTTCTTCGGTGAGATGAGAGAAGCTATAACTGATAGGGAATTGGTCTCGGGATCCCTCCCCAGGTATTGGGCAGAGCTGAATCTGGCATCCTAATTCAAATACTGTTTCACTAAGCCTATACCAGCACCAATCAGTACTCTCTAGATTGCTAATATACTTGGTCACTAGTGGATATATATTCAAAGTTTCGCATGCGCGCTCATCAAATATATACAGCACAAAAGACGTGATACCGGCACTCCTTCTCAAGTGTAATGGTGGATAACAATTAACGGGAGTTAGCAAAACGACGCCAAATTGATACGATGGAAAATTTGATATGAATACAAAAGTTAATAGAATGGTTAATTACCCGGTGAACGCTTTCAAAACGCATGAATATAAAAATAAATCGACAGGAGCGCAATCGTAAAACGGCTTGGAGGCTGCGGGCCAATAGTCTACATCACGGAATTATCGACTTGACATGGCATTCCTGGGTATAGCCCCTAATCGGGACCCAGATAGGTGTTTTTCGTACATATCTGGGTCCCTACCCCGAAGGGTGGTTAGGCTAGTAGCGGAACAAAATGTACCGCTACTTTTCACAGGCGCGAATCAGAACAAAAACTTACAAAACTTCACTCACAGGTTCCTTACGACCACAACTACGCTTGGTGGAAAAAGTGTCTTGAAATGTGTCGGAAAAAATTCAATCAATTCCGGGGAATGCAGCCTAACGTGTAGCTATGGCTATGTTGAAAATTAGTGTGTAAAATGTCATTTCGGGCGAGGACGTTAGTATGCAGTGCAACGGAATCTGACGTCCTTCCTAAGGGCTAGACTGGATAGATCATATTAGTCACAAACCGATTGTTGGAAAAAACCATTTCGGAGGTAATTGACTCTGTTGTTCTTCAGGAAGAAAGCTCTCTTCCGGGGTCATGAAAAAAGACAAAACCGAAAGAGACGAATTGTTCCCAGGTTTGTTCACTCCAGAAGACACTGGGAAAACCGAATTGGACCCGATTTTTATTCATAGGGAAACTACACTGTAGGTTACTGCATTTTCAACCAGTGTTCAACCATATTCCAAGTTTGATTCCTTGACGGAAGCGAAGGAATTTATGCAGCCACGACAGTGTTTGTGTGTATGTGTGTGTATGTATGTGTGCGTACGCATATCCCCTGACAGCACAGTGACGTTGGCACTCTGTCAGCAACTGCGTTGGCAAATACGTCGGTTCAACGTATTTCAATGGATGGATGCTCTTTGGCAAACCGAGCAGCATACAGTTTTTCTACCGTCGGGCCAACGTTATGCAAAACATAACATCAACAGTACATCCAGTCACTGGTTCAACGCTGGCCTAATGTTCGACCGCCAACAGTACGACCACTGACGTTGGTTCAACGTTGGTCTATTGTTTTAGTGCCCACCTAACGTTCTGCCAACCTCTGCTGACCATTGCCAACGTTGGGCCAACGTTGTGCAAAAGGTTTGTGCTGTCTGGGCTGTCCCCTGGAGAAAATTCCCATTGTGACCCATTGCCAATGGGATTCTATGGGTTTCAATGGGAACCCATTGCGTGATAGCCAACAGGTTTCAACGTGGAAATTGGACACATTCCAACGGGAACCCGTTGACTCCAATGGAAACTCATCGGGAACTCCTACAATATCCAACGTGTTTCCATGGGGGAGCTTGCTCTTTTTCCCATTACCAGCAGTTATCAGAAGTTCCCATCATCCCTGATGGCACAGTAACGTTGGCACAACGTTGACAACTGCGTCGGCAATACGTTGGTTGCCCGTATTTTATGGTTGGGTGCATGCTCGTTGGCAAGCCGAGCAGCATACGTTTTTTAAACGTTGGGCCAACGTTATGCCTACTATAACATCCACGTTGGTTCAACGTTGGCCCGATGTTTGACCGCCAACAGTACGTCCACTGACGTTGGTCCAACGTCGGCCCAATGTTTCACTGCCAACCCAACGTCCTGCCAACCTTTGCTGACGATTGCCAACGTTGTGCCAACGATGTGTGCTGTCTGGGTCCTCAACGATTATTCATTTGATGGAGCTCTGGTGGCCTTCGTGTGTCTTGCTGCACGCGGACCTCGTCGCTCAGGTAGCTGGCCAGCGGGAACCGCGCCTATACAGCGCAAGGACGTCACGGTCACGTGCCCGCGGGCTGACGGCACTGCGGGGCGTGACCTGGGTCCCACGTGGTCGACCGAAGTGGCGAGGGCACGATCTGAGCCGCGAATCGGCCATAAACTAACGAGTATTTCGAGGTACGCGTTAGGGAAGTGAATATTATTATGAGCATGCGTGTATGTATGTATGTATGAAAGTATATCTCTCTCGCAATTGCATAAACATCGAACCCGTTCTCATCTAATTACCATTTAACACTCACAACTTTGTTACCCCGCACCGTGGTTAACAATGATACCTGTTTGGAGAGGAAGATGAACAGACACCTGAGAACTTCATTGACAACCACTGTGAGATGTGGGCGGATAAGGCGAATTGTTAACGACGCTGCAACAAGCGATGACCCGGAATTAGTCGTGAAAGAACAACTCACCCAATATAGCAACCCGACTCCGCTGTCTGGAGACCAATGGAACAATTTCCAGAGCCTGGATTAACATTCCAGCACAGAAATAGCTGACCACTATCATGGTGAGCTTCTCACATTCACTCGCCCCAATCCTTCAACCTGGTTGGAAGCTTGTTGGTCTGCTTCCCAATATCTTCTTAATGGCGGCGATTTCCAGAAAACGAGAACGAACGGAATTCAAAACATATCTGTTGAAATGTTGTTGTCGTATTTTGGGTGAACTCCCCGCCCCGAATAGAACACAACCTGGCGCCATTGATTCGACAGATGAACTTCTCAACAATATTACGAGAGCACTGATGATGCTGTAGCTCAAACCGCGCATCTGTTGTTTTCACTGGGCCAATCCAGTTGCACAGCGACAAATTCAATATTGACATGCTGATATGAGCTGATTTGGATAGTTATGAGTCATTCAGACACATTTTCAAGAATATATGATGCTCTTTGTTGAAGGAGATATATGCATCTCACAAATGTTAACACCATGGCTTTGTTAACCTTTCATCTAAAACTCCTGAAGGTACCATTGACCAATAATAACATCGACCAAGTAATATACTAATCTGAATGGAGATAATACTGGAGAATTTTTTTGCACCTTTTTCACAGATTGCTTTATTATGCCCCTTCAACGACCCTTGACATGACATTCCTGAACATCCGAAGGGAACCACTGATCAATGATAACGCTCACCAAGTATCATAATATTTCAACTTCAATTGTTGGAGACTAGGAGATGCATTTTGCAAATTATTTTGCGATTGTCACAAGATTGCCTGGAAGGCCTATGTCGTTTACTGTCACCAAGACAGTGTTCACGATGACGGGATTTGCAAGCCCTGGAACTTCCTCAGGGGGAATGTGCCAAAACGATCGCACTCGACCAGTCCATTGGCCGGTCCCTTCGTGTGATGTTCGGTAATGATGATAGCCTCTTTTTCGTTGTTTACTTGTTTTATTCACTGTATTGACATTAAAATTACATCACAGCCATGCATGTGAAAATGAACATAATCTTTCACCACCATTATCTCAACTCGATGGAATATTATTACTCAAACAAAATAATTCGTCATTATGGATATACGACCGTAGTTTCCGTTCTTCTTTAGGATAGAGCATTCAACATCTAACTCAAGATGAGAACTATAGTGAAAAGCTGCTGCGTCTGGAATTTTGGTGTTCAATTTGGTATTAAAAGGGAGTTTCTTCGCTTGAAGGATTGGGAAGTTAATTGGACTGTCTATATCACCATAACACCCAAAGCAACTATCAGAGGAAAAAAATCCTGATTTGTTTTAACACAAGAAATCATTACATCTCCCCAGAATTGGACAAACACAGAGAAGATGAATGAAGGTTTCACTGATCCCTCTCGTCGCAAAATGCTGGCACGGTCTTGCAGATGAATCAGCAAGTTTCATTTCGGATAAAAGGTAATCTGTTCCAAATATCCTGCAGAAATCGGAGCTGAAAGTATAAAAGACTTTAATGTTCCCAACAGCACTATAAGGTAACAGAGATATAGTGTCCCAATCGCGACCAGTGATCCCCATTTTTCAATACAAGTATAGGATGTGCTCATTTCATGAATTGGATGAATTTACACTAATTTCGAGCGTTTCGGTTTACGAAGCAGTAAAATATAGCCCGATCCGTTCCCCTGTTTATAGGTTGTCCCACTGATGATCAGTAAAATGCTTACATTTTCTACGAATCATCCGAACCAGGCCGAAATAAACTGTGAAAGGGAAATGAGCGATAAATTGTCCTCGAAAGTTGGGATAAGACCACACGTTGCCGGTGATAACTGCAGTAAAATGTTTATTAAAAAATGAATTACGCTGCACCAGATGGAGGTGGAAAATTCGATTATGGTTGATTTTGAAATTATCATTGTTGAGTATAATGTCTTCTCCACAACTGAACCTGTTTGCAAATGTGTAATTATCACGAGCAACTGTTTCCTTATATATAACGAGAAATAGTTTCCACTGACTCCTATAAATACCGACACATTTTTTTTTATTCACCGGCGTACATTTGAAAAATATCGGACAAAGAATACATTAGGTGGAATTCGGGAAGATGTAAGGTACACGGGGGAATTCGAATGTCCCATAGTTCCTGGAAACGTGATAGAAATCCGTGATCAAATGCAACAATTGTGCAACGATAGGCTCGTTTGGGGATTTATTATTGATAACTTCATGTCATATGGCTGAACAGTTGAAGTGGTCCAGTGCCCACCCATGAACAAGAATATGGCTGATGCTAACCATAGTTTACGCTAGGTTACAAGTCGCGAATGCGGTGAACATGGCTAACTTCAATGAAACCCATCAGTCTAGTGACTCTAGTCACGTTGCTATTTTACAACGTCACCTATTTTGCCAAGAGCAATTCGGTCGCAACATCAGCAACGGTCGCTGTGGTAACATGTATGGGCGTCATTCACCGGGAATATGAGTGAGTTTAACGGGACGATGAGATGGTTCCAGTGTGTCCAAACAATGATGTGTACTAAATTGAGGATGTGCGTGCATTTGCGCTCCTGTGTGTGTGTTTGTATGTATGCGTGTGTGTGTGTGCGTGCGTGTGCGTGTGCGCGCGCGTGTGTGTGTGTGTGTGTGCGTGCGTGCGTGCATGTGCGCCTATGGTCACGGTAATATTCAATCCAATTTTGACTGTTCGAACACTCCAGTGACTGCGAAGGCGCTACAAAAAACGTAATATCAGTATTACACAACAAAATCTACCAAACGACCTACATTACATGCAATAAATATATCCGTATATTTCATGACTATCAATTAGTGATAGTCTTGTCGAGACTAGTCTTCCCACAATTTTCGAAGCGACCATGATTATGACATATTTTTGACTTAAACACAGTAGTTTTATATTTCTCCAAACTACTAGAATACGAAAAACATGAAGATCAACAGAGTATCACCGATCTATTTTTGCAATATATTGGTCAAAATATTGGTCAATATATCGTCAGGCATGCCTAGATACAGGGGTATTTGATGCCATTCTCATAGGTACCACTAATATACTCAGTGGTGATGAAACCGCCAGAGCATTCAGGGAGGTTCAACATATCTCGAAACCCGGGGGTGATCTTGAGAACCTTGGCTGTTGCCTTACATGAGACCATATCATCGGACTGCCATGGCGTCTGGCAGAAATTGGTCCCAACGAGAGAGACGTCCTCCTTAATCTCTCGGACACTCGCACAGAAGGTGTTGTTATCGGGGAAACGATCACAGATGCCAAATGCTGGCTTCGCTCGCGCGATGTGAAAACCCAATTCGAGCATTCCTTCGAATTCGTGGCGCACCAGCGGTTTTGGCATTTGGCAGGGGTCGTTTTGAACTTCAAGAGAGATGATCGCTTCATCTTTGCCATTTCGCAGAACCACTCGGTCAGGTTCTATGATAAATTCATCGATGGGGATTTCTGGGAAGGCGAAGTTCGGATTGGCGAATACTTTGCAGCGGTCACGCCCATATATCTTGCCAATGGATAGGTCGTAGATGGGGGGTCCGCCTGGGTGATCTGACAGATATGGTATGGTCACAGAAATCATTGGGGAATGCACGCTGAGATCGTCCCCTGTGTAATTCTCGAAGTCAAGGAAACCTATCTCTCCGAAATCGATGAATCCCACATGCTGTCCTTCTGATAGTACCTCTGGTGGGAATATCGGTTTGTCAGGAGCTGGTAGAAATAGCGAGATACCTACAGAATGAATGAAGAAAACCTTATTTAATATTTGTATCCCACAAAAAGAGGTGGGATTGAAATGGATATGTTACGTTCGGACTGTTTGCGATATTTTATTCCACACACTTTACCAGAATAATTCGTCATTATGCCCACAGGATTGCTCGCCAAATTATCGTCCGGGCTATGTAGCCGCCGACAGTCTCTGCCGCGGCCGTCACAGTCTCCGATAACGTCGTCACCACTGGAAACTCTTCTTGTTCTACACTATCTAGTTGCTATCGGTTGCGGTCGTGAAACGTCAGGAAGAACGCAGAAGAAAGTTACAGAACAGCCAGTAATTGTTGTAAACTGTTGTGCAAGGTCGCACAGGACGTTGCGGAAAGTCAGAATCGTGTGCTCATCTGCGCTGGTACACGTTGCAACGCGTTGTGAAACGCTCACAGGAAGTTGTGCAACGTCAAAAGACGCCATCGTGAAAGTAATCGACGGACATCAACGGATCCTTCAACTTCACAACCGCCTTCAACGCTCCCTCCCTCGATCAACTTGCACAACGTTTCCCTTCGTATGCGACTGTGAAAAACGACACTGCGAATTTTGTAACTGTTCAATAGAACTTGGCTGACGGAATCCCGCGAAAAATCGTCGGATCTCCCGGCGCCTGTTGACTTTCCATCGCGCACAGCCCACGGCCCCTCGCGTGGAAGTGAGAAATAGACCGTTGCTCTCCGCCCATTCAAAAAATTCCTTGTTTTACACCAGTGTGAGCTTAGCATTACGATTTTTTTTAGTGAAACTATTTGTGGCCATGCCCAGCAATATTAATATTCAGGAGCATCATCACAATATGATACCATAGACTACTTTCAGTCTTTCAGCATGTAGCCTATCACTGATGCCTCCAAAACACAGAGTTTGGGGAAAATCGGATATAGCATATACGGTTGTCGAGATAGCCTACTGACTTTCGAATGGTCTGCCTCTAAACCCCGTCCACTCACTGATTTATATTATTTAGATCAGTATATTAAAAAAGAAACGATGAAAACCATCTATTAAATACGGCGCATTTACCACCCAATTATGAGAGCAACTGGTCATCGCATCGTTGTCCTGAAGTGGTTACGCCGAGCAGCGCCACGTACACCCACTTATGCACACGTGCATACAAAGATTCCCTTTGCAAGGATAAGTGATGCATACGAGGTAGAAAGATAAAAAAGTTGACAATGTTTTGAGATGATTTGGTTCTTCTGGTATAAAGTGGGCTATTTCACTCGTGCACACCTATAAGACAGAATCGACGTCTATCATGATCACACCCACCCACCCCCCCTCCAGTGGCGTAGCTAGGGTTCAGTGTCAGAAGGGGAATATTTAGCGGAATTTGTGTAGCGCAATTTTCTATCTAGGCGGAGCGACAATATCGGAAACCTATCTTTCTCAACCGTTTGAATGCCAAAGGTCATGTAAATATGACTTCATTTAATATTGTGCCTTAGGGATAGTGCACTAAGGTAATCCAAACTGCAATTCGTAATTCAGCCGATAAGTATGCGACAAGAAGCAGC